>CADEPD010043100.1:0-11028 GCA_902829195.1 Fraxinus dipetala | reverse complement strand
CATTATTTTCAAAATACATTTTTTCCTCTTTTTTTTTCAACCACACATTTTTCAATAAAATAATATTACCCGCAAACCCAAAACTTTTCCTTATTTTTTAACCACACATTCTCCATCAATCACTATTCAAAAATGATTTTTTGACCAAATAATGGGGCCCAAACAAGGCATAAGATACGAGCGTCTTCAAAAGTTTGTGTAGTTTGCTCAAACAAAAAATAAGAGAAAAATACATGAATCTTCCTCGAAACTAGTATTGCAAAAACATTCTTTATACTTCAAAAATTAACCATCCTACGTGTAGTAAATTATGGGTTACATTAAGTTTGACATTCTTTTACGTGACAATAATTTACACTATTGATTTTAAACACATTCATCATATCAATGACCATATTTTTTTCACATCGAAAGAGTGTCAAACTCCTTGTCAAACTAGAATGTACATTTTGCTTTTTTGAAAAAAAAATATGTTTGGTATATAATCACCCTAATTTAAAAGGAAAATGATATTTGTACACCTGATGGTGTGCACACGGATTTATGCACAGTGGCGAATTCAGCACCCGGTAAGGGGGTGCGGCCACACGTGTTGAATTTGTCGGAGTCACTGCAAAAAACTTGAAGACGCAACCACACTCACGCAGGCGCTTAGGACGGGTCAGGAGGTTGGAGATGAAAGCAATTGGATTTGACTTTTTTTTTAACTGCAGGCTTTTTTTGAATTGGGCTTCTTGTTTTTATTTAAAAAAGGCCCAATCTAATTATCCAATATGGGATCAGTTTGTATTGAATCAGACATCGCACCCCAAATTTCAATTGCAATTTCAGACGAAACTAGTTGGTCAAACCCTATCTCTATACTCAGTACATGGGGGCACTTGCAAGAGATCTGAATCGGGTGAATAACATAGCATTCCCGATAATAGTGGTGACACTTTATTAGTGCATGTGTGCAGGTTGTAGTGTTGATGTTGGGACATCTTGGGAACTTGAACTATTCAGCTCTTCGATTGCTACTTCTTTTACAAATATTACTGGATTCAATGTCATTCTAAGATCTTTTTTCTTGCCTCAACTTCTGACTCTAACAATGATTGCTACAACTCATACATTTGAATAGTTTTGTGATTTGTAATAAAATTTTGAGAATATATTCAAATCCATTAGCAGCAATTATGTTTTTCAGGTATATTGTGAGTTTTCAATCTTGAAATTTGGTGTTTGGGGATACCGCAAGCTTCAGTTTTACTCTACAGGAAATGTTGGTCTGCTGACTAAATTACATTGATTTATGACTTTTAGTTTCTATTCTTCAATACTTTTTTGTGTTCAGGATTTGACAAGAACACTTTCTTTGCTATGTAACAGGTTAAATCACTAGTCTACATGTAAATTTCTTCAGAAATAGGAAATAAATCTAACTAAATCTCTCCTGCCATCGTTACACTAGATTATGAAACAAAATTTTCAACTGAAACGAAAGTGCTCACCTAATTATTATAGTGTTGCATCTAGTCCCATCACTGCATCTAATCGAGCACATGCATTGTTAAATAACACAGATTATTTTCATATGTATTTGATTTTTACGTTTTAGTCAATGGTCAACGATCGACCTAATTAACTTACAGTCCTGAACTCGCCACTATTTACGTCCCCTCAAATGTAAATGTTATATTCGTGTAGCATGACCCAATCTAAAATATTGAATTTTAGATTCACCAATTTCCCAATAAAGGACAATTTCGGTAATTTCCACAAATCGTAAAATTCGGCCAACCAACACCTCCTTTCTTTTTGACCCCGATCTCCCCAAGTCTTCCTCCACCGGCCCACCCTTTCCCTCCTCGCGCCACCAGTTATCAATATGACGAAAATACCCTTCCTCCTCCCATTCCTCCTCATCCACCTCCTCCTCCGCCCCGCCGCCGCTGAGATCAAGTCCCTCAAGTTCACCGCCGATTCCCGGGCCATGATCCTTTTTGAGCGATTCGGCTTCACGCACACCGGCCACGCTAACATTTCCGTTTCATCCGTGTCCGTAATCTCCTCCGTCGCCTCGCCAGATCCATCCCGCCTCGGTTTTTTCCTCCTATCCGAGGAATCCCTCATCCAAGTGCTCTATGAGCTCCAGCAGAACCCTTCTTTTTGCGTCCTCGATTCTAAATACGTCGACTTGTTATTTACTTTCAGGGACCTATCCCCTCCTCCCCGCTCCTCCTTCACACATTCGTACCCAATTTCCTCTCCTAATGAATACTCCCTTTTCTTTGCCAATTGTGCCCCTGAATCCACTGTTTCAATGGATGTCACGACCGAGCTTTATAATCTTGATGATCGTGGTAGTGTCAAGGATTACTTATCTGCTGGACTTACCCAGCTGCCCACCCTGTATTCTTTCTTTTCGATTCTTTATTTTGTTTTCTTTTGGTTCTGGGTTTCTTTTTGTTTTAAAAATAGGAAGTCTGTGCATAGAATACATGCCCTGATGGGGCTTTTGGTAATTATGAAGGCATTGAATTTGCTTTGTGCTGCTGAGGATAAGCATTATGTGAAGGTTACAGGCACCCCTCATGGATGGGATATTTTGTTTTACATTTTTCAGTTTATTAGGGTGATATTGTTGTTTACGGTGATCATTTTGATCGGTACTGGGTGGTCGTTCTTGAAGCCGTTCTTGCAGGAGAGGGAGAAGAAAGTGTTGATGATCGTGATCCCGTTGCAGGTGTTGGCAAATGTGGCTTCCGTTGTGATTGGAGAAACTGGGCCCTTTATTAAGGATTGGGTGACATGGAATCAGCTTTTCCTGTTGGTGGATATTATCTGTTGCTGTGCGATTCTTTTCCCGACTGTGTGGTCTATTAGATCTCTGAGGGAGACTTCAAAGACTGATGGGAAGGCTGCAAGGAACTTGTCCAAATTGACCCTTTTTAGGCAGTTTTATATTGTGGTTATTGGGTACTTGTACTTCACGAGGATTGTGGTGTTTGCGCTCAGGACCATTACTGCTTACAAGTACCAATGGGTGTCAAATGCAGCTGAGGAGATTGCAAGTCTTGCATTTTATGCTGTAATATTCTACATGTTTAGGCCGATGGAGAAGAATGAATATTTTGCGCTTGATGAGGAGGAGGAACAGGCAGCAGAGATAGCGCTTCGGGAGGAAGAATATGAGCTCTAATTGGGATCTAAATGCTGTTAGTTTATTCTAATCTGATCTTCTTTTTGCAATTATTTGCTATCCTCACATTTACTCATTGTGAGTTGTTTAGCGAAGTTATAAGTAGGTTTGCTACAAAAAATCTCTATCTGCATACTTTCTTTGACCTTTTTTCCCCTTCTATTTTGTTTTCATTAACATTGGTTTTTACATCTAATAGTGACTTTAAATTTTGGATAATGGAAGTTCTATGTCTTTTGCAAGGCTTCATTTATTAATATACATTCTCTTGTTACTTGTCTTTGAAGATCATTATGATTGTTCAGAATCGTTGCATTTGTCACTTTCTTATGCCTGTGATTGTTCCTTGTATGCAGTTATTTTCCTCAATTTTATAGATGTTTGTAGCTTTGGCCGAAGCATTTGATGTCATTGCTATGATACATGAGTATTAATGAGATTTGAGAAAGGCTTCTTTCTCGCTATTCTTAAAACATTTGTAATGCTTAGTTGATATTTGTTTGATGAATATTAAACGGTTCATTTTAAAAGTTAGGTTTAGAAACAGGATTAATTTAATTATCAGGCTATTCTTCTTGCTTATATAGACTAGATTCATTTTACAATCAAATGCCCAACATGTAGTGGTGAGACTTGTACCTAGTTTTTGTCTAGTAAGGAAGAAAATTTAAAGCGCCTCATATAGCAGCGAATAGAGAGGAGACAAATTAATTCCTATTTTATTGTCAACAGTGAAGAAAACTGTTTTACTGATCTATGTTTAAAATCATTTTTTTTACACGATTTTGTCTGGGGTTGGTTAAAAAAATCCTTGCATACCTGTTAACCCTAAGTCTAACTGGTAAGGGCCTTTGGTCACAGAGCAATACATGGCCCTGTGTTGCTTGAAAGCTCTTTCTCAATTATTTTCTGGATTGCCTTCTTTTTTCTCCCCAGACTCCCCTTTTAACTATGCCAGAGAGCTAATAGTGCTTATATAGAGAGTGATGTTCTATTTCTTAAATTACCAACCACCCCACCTCTCCAAAAGAAGAAAAGAAAAAGGTTTCTTCTTTTTATTTGGTTTTAATTCTTTGCTGTACAAAATCTAAGGTTTGGTACCCGCATTGCTCTTTTCTAGTAGCATAATGTCCTTAAATGACTTTATGTTGGTTACCCATCTCGAGGGGCTGCAGTGCAATTTCTTGTGGATGTGATTCAAAAATAAATATTTGCTAAGCTGTTGAACAAGAAAGACAGTAAGACTTCGATAATATATAATTATATGGGTTTGTTACTTGATTGCCTGCTGAGGGATTTTTTTCAGCAACTTCTAACCTTCAGGCCCTAAAAGCAAGCTTGTTTTTCCTTTTATGGTGTGTTTGGTAAAGATGAATGGATAACACTGGGCAATATCTTATTTTAATATATCCTGCTTTGTTTGTTCGTGACTTTAATTCCCGAATATGAATATGCCATTGATCTTAACTTATACCACAATAGCTTAAAGCAGAATTGAAATTGCCAGCCACAACCCTGACTGTTTGGAGTAATGTCAGCGGTATTGTTCCTGTCTTTGTTAGTCCAGCTCGTGCCTGTTTTGAATTCATGTTGTAAAAAATAGTAATATACTCGGAAAACAATCCTTTTTTAAGTATTTGGCCTTTTCCATTCTTAAATATGTGATCCTCACTCTAGGCAGTTAGGGACAATCATTCCCATAATCTAGGTATTAATAGGGATCCCTATCAATACATAAAAAATTGAAGAATAAAAAGAGTTTAAAATTTTATTCATTATTTTGTCGAGTTTTGCCTGCCAAACACACACTTAGTCTACAAATAATTGAGGGCGACTCTTAATCTGAAGAGAACACCTTCAATTGTAACCGGTAAGCTTTGGTGAAGGATGCAAGCCAACATAGATAGGTTGACATGAAGCTGCTAACAGTTGAAGCCCCGATGAGCATGTTTTTACTACAATCTGTAGCTGAATGGTCTCCAATGGAGAAGCTCCAATCGTTATGAAGCCAGTCATTGCACCAGGAAACGATATGAGTCCTACTGACGTTGCATTATACTGGAGAGTGCAATAATCAGTGCCCTTTTCACCTGCTGATGTAATGCCTGTTGAAGAGTTGCCCCAAGAGCAAGTGCTGTCTCTACCTGCAGGAGGTCAGGAAGTTGTTAATCCCATATTGTTTGCCTGCAGATTTTTACTTGCAAAAAAACATGAAAATGTTATGACATGTTTAGTCAGGGGTTCGGGCACGATTAAGGAAGAAAGGGACAAAAATTGTATATTGTGCATCTAGTTCTAAAATAAACATGCCATATCTCTACATTCCTTTACTGTTTGCTGGCAGAAATTATATTCAAGAACTGAGAACGTTATGAACTAGGAGCAATTACAGACATGTTTAGCATGATGAATTACTCAGGGCCGGGAAGAGAGACTTGTGATAAGATGTTTATTGGCTGTCTAGTTCTGTCTAATAGAAATATTTTTTAGCTGGGACAAATTGAAGATATGACATCAAGCATGCTGTCATTTGATTCATCATCAAATACAATGGCTCATCATAGAGATGAGAAAAGCTACAATACAGGAAGGGCTATTGGAGTTTTAAAGGCGAAAGAACTCGTAATTCTTACCTTTTTATTATGTGTCTCATTTTACCCATACTCGTTTAGGGACATTTATTTAAGGAATCTACAATTGTGGGCAGTTTTATTGTGACCTACCGGGTTCATTTGCTTCTTGATATCATCTCCAAGTTTTTTCATTGCAACTCCAAGCTGTGAGTATTTATCAAAGAAATGAATCTGAAGTCACTTGAATGTTTGACACGTTGTTTCATCCCAGTTCACAAGTCAAGCACCAGAACGTCACATTCTAGCCATCATAGGACAGTGACCTTCCACACGCTGTGCTAGAAGGAAAATATAGCATTTGACTCCCAACCACCCTTGCAAAGATGTCACGTATCAAATTGCAGGTGGCTCAAAGTATCGTATTACAACTAGTATAGGCTTTGGACCCTACCCACTTCAGACTCTAGATGCCCATCCGATGTGGTTGAGAGTTAGGTCCTCTTGATCACCTTGGATAGGAGAAGTGACGAATCTGCATGGAATTATGTTAATTCAAATACTATTATTGACAAAGCATAAATCCTCAAAATTAAAGGGAGTCGAGGTGATAGTAGATGGCCTCCACCTCAGACATGGAGGTAAAAAAGTCGACATTCTTGTTGCTACTCTCCTCAACAGAATAAATGCTTGCGTGAGATTTTGTTTAGCTAATATAGTCACGTTACTTACATCGAAGGCGTCTACATAAAAATTTAATTGATAAATTTATAAAAACAAATGGTGAATTAATGAATAGTACTTATCAATATACTAAAATGTGTTATCGAAAATGAATTTTGATTATTTATGAATAATTTTAAAATTTTGCCAAATGGAGACTAAGTCAATGTATTATTAAATCAGACTTGATATTGGTCAAATGAATTGTTTTTGTTACTACAATATTTGAATTGTAGTTACTTATAAGTGTACAATCAAATTATTCTTTCGAATATGAGATTCCTAATCCTACCTGATTTAGAGAGAGAGAGAGTAGAGACAAAGGGTTGCCTTCTACAATTGGATGGGCAATGCCATTACACCGAAATATGAGAACGGCTTAAGCGGGTCGGATGCTCCAGGAGTAAAACCCGTCCCCTATAAATCACCCAAATTCAATTGGCTTCCTACCTTTGGATGAAATACACAAAGCCGTTACGAACCTCTGCCCGCCAAGCCATTCAAAAAACACGCAATCCGGATGGCCACCGCATTAACTCCACTATCTACGGCCGCCTCCTCCGCCAGTGCACCGAACGCCGCCTGGTCCGACAGGCTAAACAGCTTCACGCCCGCCTTATTCTTTCCTCCACCACTTCTGATAACTTCCTCGCTTCAAAACTCATCACATTTTACTCGTCAACTCACCATCTCACCTACGCACGCAGCGTGTTCGACCAAATTCCCAGAAAAATTGCATTCTCCTTTAACGCCCTTCTCATTGCGTTCTCCCAACATAACTACCATACTGAAGCGTTAAAAATATTCTCTTTGTTATTATCTCAAACGTATTCTCAGAATTTGGCGGATATGAAGCCTGATAGTTTTACTATGAGTTGCGTACTCAAGGCCATGTCGGAGGTGGTGTTGGATGGACCTCTTTCAGCTAGAATGGTTCATTGTTACGTGATCAAACATGGATTTGATTATGATGTTTTTGTGGGTAATGGATTGGTGACTTATTATTCGAGGTGTGATGATATATTGTCGGCGAGGAATTTGTTTGATGAAATGCCCGTGAGGGACTTGGTGTCATGGAATTCGATGATTTCCGGGTACTCTCAAGGCGGGTTTTATAAGGAATGCAAGGATTTGTACAAGAAAATGCTGCTTTTGAAAGATTTGAGACCTAATGGGATTACCATAGTTAGCATTTTGCAGGCGTGTGCACACTCTAGTGATCTTATTTTGGGGATGGAAGTGCATAAATATGTGGTTAAGAATAGGATTGAAATAGATCTTTCCCTTTGTAACTCATTTATTGCGTTGTATGCGAAATGTGGTAGCTTGGACTATGCTAGGGAGCTGTTTCAAGAGATGAGTGAGAAGGACGAGATTACTTATGGCACGATTATATCGGGATACATGGTTCATGGCTTTGTTGATGAAGCTATGAGGCTTTTCACGGAAGTCAGGAATCCAGGATTGAGTACTTGGAATGCTGTGATATCTGGAGCGTTTCAGAACAACCGTTATGAGAATGTTGTAAATTTAGCTCGACAAATGCAAGATTCTGGTTTTAAGCCTAGTAGTGTGACCCTTTCAACTATCCTTCCTACATTTTCACATCTTTCACATTTAAAAGGAGGGAAAGAAATTCATGCTTATGCAATTAAGAATTCTTATGATGGGAATATCTACGTGGCAACTGCCTTGATTGATACATATGCCAAACTTGGATTTGTTGATGGAGCAAAAAGCGTTTTTGATCGAGCAAACCATAGGAGTTTGATTGTTTGGACAGCTATTATTTCAGCATATGCAGCCCATGGAGATGCTAATTTCGCTCTTACTCTATTTGATGAAATGTTGAACAATGGGATACAGCCAGACCCTGTTTCATTTACTGCCATACTGTCAGCTTGTGCTCATGCTGGACTTGTTGAGGAAGCTGAGGGAATATTTGATTCGATGTTGCCAAAGTATGGAATTCGCCCGTTGATTGAGCATTATGCTTGCATGGTTGGAGTTCTGAGCCGGGCAGGGAAGCTTTCTGAAGCTGTAGAATTAATTAAGAAAATGCCTATTGAACCTAATGCCAGAGTTTGGGGTGCTCTGCTCAATGGGGCTTCAATATATGGTGATATTGAACTTGCAGAGTTTGCCTGCGCTCAATTGTTTGAGATGGAGCCTGAAAATACGGGTAATTTTATTATCATGGCAAATATGTATTCAAATGCTGCTAAATGCCAAGAGGCTGCGACGGTCAGAGAGAAATTGAACAACGCCGGGTTGAAAAAAGTTGTTGGCTATAGTTGGTTGGATAGAAACGACTGGAGGAACACAGTTTTATAGCTAGAGATATGAAAAACCAAAAAACTAATGAAGTTTTGGAAATTTTAGATGCTGGAATTAATGAGAGGGGAAGGTACACAATGATGGATGAATTTGATGAGGTAAGTGTTTGATAATAGCAACAAGGGAATGAATTGACAAAAATATTGCAATCTTGAAATCATTTTGGTCAGTCGAGATGCTAAGAAATGCTTCAAGAAGCCCAACCAGCACGTGCTTGACCAAGCTCCAGTACACTTCAATCTTGAGATCATTTTGGTCAGTCGAGATGCTAAGAAATGCTTCAAGAAGCCCAACTGGCATGTGCTCGACCAAGCTCCAGTGCTAAGAGAACTAAAACGACGTCTGTAAAAATCGTTCTCAGTAGAGGAAATGAGTCTCAAAGAGACCGGCGTTCATCCTCCTCAGTGCATGAATGGTATTATTTTTGTTGTGATCAATCATTTAATTTCAAATTGTGGGAAATCTATAAGAATTCTGTAGCAATCACCAAATTAATTAGATACACAAGCTCTGATACACAACAAATTTAGGCTCTATTCGTTTCCCATTAATTCCTCATTTGTAGAAGAAATCCAACCGTTAATGGATCCTACCCAACCGCAACATTTGACTTGCTCCTCACATATTTTCAAAGGTAATGGTCACATATTTTCTACTTTTGCACAGAAAATGGGAAACAAACCGGGGCTAACTAGATTGGCACCTTGCCCTGATGGTCATTTCCTTCAAATAAGTTATAATTAGCAGAAGTACAATCAAATTCTTTTCATTCAAGAGCAGACCAAGAAATCTATCCCTAGGCTTACTTTGAGAATTCCTCACGAAATAGGTCCACCGAACATGAGATGCTTCACGGCAGGTTTGTAGCTTGTGAAGTATCGTCCATTTTGAATTTGGATTCTATATTTTGGTCCCCCTCCTTCCCAACCCCGCAGATTAGATAGGTATCTCGTTCTATTGGTGTTGGAAAATGTGATTCAATAATTGTGTATTGACAAGAACATAATAATTTTGTTGAAATAAAAACACGCAGGATTCAATTTCGATGCATTTTACATACAAATTCTTGTCGAACTTTAACATGAACGGGATTTTAAACGACATTGCACATAATTTTGGCACTTTAATTTAACATTAGACGCCTTCCATTCCAAAACATATTCAAAATACGAAAAAGTACTATCGCTCAATATAATCTCCCAGCGAAAATAATCAACAATACAAAAGTACTGCTGAGAAATATTCAACAATCTCCTAACTAATATAATTATCTCCTCTTTAACATGATTAACAAGTTATTAACTAATCAAAATGAATAATCATTCAAAGCCCTCCACCACTTTAGTATTAAGAAACAATGACTATTTTCTGGTGTTTACCCTCTAGACATTGGACTCCACTGTATATATATCTATTTTGTATTAAAAGAAAACGTATATTGAAATTAGTGTTTCAACTTTTCATGTGTAAAATCTGAACCACACAAAGATTTCAGTCATTTTTACAAAATGGTACAATGGACATTCTCCATCCAAAGTAGACCATTCTTGCAAAACATTAAAACGAATAATGTTATTTAATACAATAGTATTAGAGCATCAGTTAGTGGTCATACTAAATAAGTTCAATTTAATGAATCATTTGATATTATATTTAAGTGGAGATATTATTTAACGTCATGCAGTTTTTCATTTAGACTGGTGCTTGACATCTTTTAAAAAAGCAATCGTACTTAAAATGCACTGGTGCCATTTGGCTACATTTGAAGATTCCTCTTTCAAAAATCTATGTAGTTGGTAATTAGAATATCTACAAGTTCAAAAGCATGTTTGCATGTGCTTAAAAGTTAGTTATTTCACTCCAAAATTTTAATTTTTTAGAAAGTCAAAAAAAAAAATTAAGTATTATTATAAAGATGCTCGACTAGGTTGACAACATACATACAAAATCACAAGGAAGGTGATAATTGCTGCGTGGCCCAGCTGACCCTAATAAAAAGTAGTGTGAGCAACGCATGCAAAAGACAAAGGCTCTGAAATCAAAGAGTGCCTCTGGCTTTGCTTTGCAGCAAAGCTTAGTGCTTTCAAGATAATTAACATAATCATATTTTATATATACGTGTCAGGCCATTTTTTCATGTGCTAGAACTGGGCCCCACCTGCTCTTTATTTTTGTAATTTTTATTGTAAGTTGCTTCCTTTTTTTTTTTTTTTT
>CADEPD010043098.1:0-12744 GCA_902829195.1 Fraxinus dipetala | reverse complement strand
TTTTTTTTCTTTAAATTAGACTAACATGCTCTTATTGAAAAGAATTCGGTCTACTTAAGAAATTCAACATTGTCCTCAACAACTTTATGAAAGTTGCCACTTGAAAGTTATTAATGAAATGTAATCACCATTGTTCATAGAATAGTGATAATCGAGGTGGGGTGGAACAATAAATCAAGGAATCATTACCACCAACATCGGGCGATGATGCACATGTTCTCGATTTCAAACCATAAAACTATTATGCAATTGTTCTTAATACATGATTAAGGACATTTTAAACGAAGCTTTTGAAAAGTCAAAAATCGATTTTGAAATTGAAAAGTTATTTTGAATATGTTTGACTAATTTCTTGAAAGCGTTTTGTCTAGTTGAAGAGCTTTTAAATAAAGTTTACCTAAATATTTTCATAATAAAATTTTTCCGCAAGAAGTAGAAACAAATGTATAAGTCCAACCAAATGGACATTAAGTGCGCGTGTGGAAGTGATTTTTGAAAATTACTTTTATTCAACTACACATTTTTCAAACAAATCAATTTTTATATTTTTGAATAATTTTTTTTCTACTTTAAACCTACACGTTTAATAAAAGAAAAAAACACACTTCGAAACGGATTTCAAGTTGTTGGAGTGTCAATTAATGTACATATTCACTCATCGCGTTGGTGAGACGTGACGCACCTTCTCATTCCTCATTTATCAATTGTGGATTGAAAAGTACAACAAGATATTTGTCCGTTTGTCGAAAATGAAGTAGTCATTGTTAAACGTGCAAGGAATGATAATTGAGAATAGTAAAATTTTAGCATTTTGAGTATTTAATTATGCAAAATTGTTCAATAATTGGTAATGATATCATTCACACGTGCTCAAGTGAAGTTTTTTATTCTAATGAATAGAAAAAATTAACTTAAAAAATTAAATAATCAATAAAACTATACTGTATACAAATTTGAATTCGACTACACTATTCTTGTTTTCTTCATTTTGTTCTATCTAATCGAACATATAATATCCTGTCGTGTTATCCAAAAATATTTTTGATTTTTTTTATATAAAAAATTCACAATATGTTTAATAAATTTTACA
Source organism: Fraxinus dipetala (assembly GCA_902829195.1). Classification (NCBI taxonomy): domain Eukaryota; kingdom Viridiplantae; phylum Streptophyta; class Magnoliopsida; order Lamiales; family Oleaceae; genus Fraxinus; species Fraxinus dipetala. The sequence continues at coordinate 11,654 of CADEPD010043098.1, read as the reverse complement.
TAGATTTTTTTTACTTGGAATATTTAAAAGAGGAAAATATTAGCCTACCAATCAAAGAAAAAGGAAAGTCCACACGTTCACATCAGTAATAGGTCTAGTTTTTGCCTGCCAGTAAAAGGTACAACTCTTGTTTCTCAACGTACAAACATCTTAGTGTTTCTGATCTTTGTGCATAATGTGTGTAACTACAAAGGTCGTTGAACTGAAACTTTTATCTTTCCTCGTCTGACTTCTCTCTCTAAATTTTCACACAAATTCACATGTTATATATATTAAGATGCACACATAATCAAGTGTATAGCCGTCGTATTGTTTAGAGTAAAAGTAAAGGGAAAAATTTAGAGAAATGCCGCCAGCGAGCATTCCGCTGGTTTTGGTGGCTGTGGCGGTGGTAGTGGCGGTTTTACCGGCTGCGGCGGTGTTTGGTGGTGAAGGGAAGAGCTTGACGTTGACTCTAGAAAGGACGAGTCATGACGGAGTGGAGATGAGTCAACTCAGGGACCGTGACCGAGTCAGGCATGGTAGAATCTTGCAGCAACAGCTGACGGGGGTGATTGATTTCCCAGTTGAAGGAACCTACGATCCTTTTCTTGTTGGGTATGATTTATCTCACTATAACATATATTGCCATGGGTGTGTGTGTCCGTATATGTATACACGAATTAATTGAATATACAGCAATAAATTGTACTGAAGGTATCCGGAAAACAAGAAAAGAGAAAGGAATTTGTTGGGTTCTTGGCTAGCATATATTTATATGTTTTGGAATATACAAGATAATTTGTATATTTGGGTCTCAAATTTTACATTATGATTAAATTGGTACTTATTTGATCTTTTGGATCTTACTTTCAAGGCTATATTATACAAGAGTTAAGTTGGGGACTCCTCCAAAAGAATTCTATGTGCAGATTGATACTGGAAGTGATGTTTTATGGGTCAGTTGCAACTCCTGTAATGGCTGCCCAACATCCAGTGGACTCCAAGTAAATTCATCATTATTGTGTGAAAAGTTTCATTCTCTTTTTAATTTCCCCTTCCAGTTATGTCATAGAATTATTGGATGACATTTCTTTAGTAGGATTTTATTGCATTTTAACAGATTCAGCTTGAGTTCTTTGATCATAGGAGCTCATCCACGGCTTCGCTGATCTCCTGTTCAGATCGAAGATGTGATTTGGGAGCGCAATCTTCTGATTCATTGTGTTCGAGTCAAAACCAGTGCAGTTATAGGTTCCAGTACGGTGATGGCAGTGGGGCTTCGGGTTTTTATGCATCAGACTTGATGTATTTTGACACAATAATTGGGAATTCGCTGGCCTCAAATTCTTCAGCACCTATTGTTTTTGGGTGAGTTAATGATGAATCATAATTATATATTCAGTATATTTCATCTGGCCTACATCTTTCATAGCCGCTTCCAAGCCTCGGTAAGGAGAAGGGTCATTGTACCGTATCCTGAAGATAGCAAAATGACAAATAATGATTTTATGTAGCCGAATTCTATATTTATTGAGAATAAGGCTAAGTTTGTTGTTTAGTCAGTCTATTCTTATCTTTGTTTGACCTTTTTGCATTGCCTTGACACAGCTGTAGCACAACGCAGACGGGGGACCTTACCAAGATGGATAGGGCAGTTGATGGTATATTTGGTTTTGGACAGCAGGGTTTCTCTGTTATTTCACAGCTTTCATCACAAGGAATCACCCCGAATGTGTTCTCTCATTGCTTAAAAGGAGGTAATGGTGGTGGTGGCGGCATATTAGTACTCGGTCAGATTGTGGAGCCAAATCTCGTATACACTCCACTTGTCCCGTCACAGTATGTATTTACCCCTGTCAATTACTCTTGTGGCTCATCTCATATTTCATCACCGTTACCAAGTTTACTCTTCCACATAAGGTGCTCAGGTTCTAATTTTCAATGAAATCTTTGTAAGGCAAAATGCTTATTTTAATAAGTTTGCTCTTGATTGCGATATTATGAGTTAAGATTATTTAAAAGCGTGTGCTATTTTCAAATTTTTTTTATTTTTTCTATGGGCGTATGTATATCCCCTAGAACTGTTACATAATCTTATTCTGCGAGTTTGGTATTTTGTCCATTACATACAAATGCATTGAAGTTTTGAACTGTACAACTGAAGTTTGACATATTTCTGTATCTAAACTGTCAGGCCACATTATAACTTAAATTTGCAGAGCATTGCTGTTAATGGGCAGATATTACCCATTGATCCAGCAGTGTTTCAAACATCTAATAACCGGGGAACAATAATTGATTCTGGAACAACTTTGGCATACCTCTCAGAAGAGGCTTATGATCCTTTTGTAAACGCTGTAAGTATGATGATGAATTTTCTGATTTCTCATATAAGATTACATCTTAAATTTATAAAGGATCGCCAAGATTAATAATTTACTTATAAGAAAATAAGTATATTTTGATATATAATCTTTTCTATTGATAATAGTAGGAAATAAGTAACCCCACCTCGTTTCGAAAGTCACCCTACGTTACCGGAAAACTTAATTAACTTGTTTTTCACTTTTACTCACGAGCAAGAAAAGAAGCATATCCTAACATTTTTGGACACAAAAATTCAATTAAAAGTAAATTCGATTTTTAAGCTTAGGCGAACATGCATAAGCAAGCTACATTTTAAACTATAAATCTGTTTGTTTTAAGTGTTTATTTCTGATTATCTATGGACACAACGAGACTTCAAAGAATTAGAATATTTTCTTTTGTGCAGATAACGCAGACAGTTTCACAATCTGTACGCCCCCTTGTTTCCAAGGGAATCCAGTGCTATCTAACTACCTCCAGGTTCTTTTGAAAGACACGATATCCTTGTCTAGATATTTTTGAGCTACTTGGTCGATCTTTTCCATTTATTTATTTTTGTTTATTATCACTACAGTGTCTCTGAGATATTTCCCCCGGTTAGTTTAAACTTTGCTGGTGGGGCATCAATGCTACTAAAGGCTGAAGATTACCTCTTACAGCAGAACTCCATTGTAAGTCAGCATTTTGGACCTGTTTGAACTGAATTCTCTTCTCATAGTGCTGTGTGCTTAAAAATATAAATAATTAGGTTTTAAATTTACTTATGGGTATTCACTTAGTTGCTCTTTACCCGAGAAGCCGTACTTTCATGTGGATTGTTTTTCAAGATTGTGATAGGGCACCTCACTCCCATTAAAGTCTTTATACTTATCAAAATTCATGAATGACAAAAATGCAAAAGCATTATTTGACCTCTCATAATGTTTCATTTCTTGTTCTATCAATTCCTTTACTGGCCAAAGAATTTCCTTCATGATTAATCTGAGCTATTGTGACTAATATTAGCTATTGTGACCAGTGTTTGCATTATCATTGATCTTCCCGTCTCTAGGATACTTGTACACGTCTTACGCTTGTCAATGTGCAATCGTTGTATTAGGGCAACCAATGCATTAATATCACTGAAGGGCTAATAAACGCAGTTGATCTTTTGATGCTTGTATTGAAGTCGTCGTAAAATGACTTGGTAAGGTGAATTAAACGATTATTGAACGTTATTAATAAAGACAAAAGCTATTATTTGGGTTATTCTACATTTTAGTACTGTGTCATATTACGTGCTAAACATGCCCTTGTTGTATTATGTGTCATCAAGAAGATTGATTCCATACTGATACTCTTAATACACTTTTGGGCTAATGTGCTTGTTCCATCTTGTTTAAAAGCATTTTTCATCGTCTTATTCTCTCTTACCATGTGTAGATATATTCAAATTTTAGTGAAATGCTGTTATTTTAGCTGTCAATGTCACAATACTATTTTGCATGTTTTTGCTCGTGCAGAGTGGTGCTGCAGTATGGTGCATTGGTTTTCAGAAACTTCAGGGTCAAGGGATTACGATTTTAGGAGGTATGGCTCATGGGGAAATTAAAGTGTCAGCTAATAGAGTCAGTTTCTGCGTATATAAAAATGAAGTCTCAAAAAGTGTTACCATTAATATACTTTTTTCTATCTATTCATGTGTCTTGCTCACGCCATTTAATCTAATAAATGTGTATATGCATACTTGTTAGCCGTGTTAACACCAAATATTAATTTACATTTAACTTATGTAGCAAAATTACAGGGATCATTTTTCTCGAGTTGAGGTGAATCTAAATTAATTCTTCGTCACTTTATAAGAGTGTTACTAACGTTTATCTTTTGGTTTTAATTACCGTAGAATAATTCTTCGTCTAATGCTACGGTGTTTTTTGACATTAGTAACTATGTCGGAAAAGTGCTTATGTATGTTGTTTTCCATTAATCCGTTATTTTTCTCTCTTTGCAGACCTTGTCCTGAAAGATAAAATTGTTGTATACGATTTGGCCAGTCAACGGATTGGATGGGCCAATTATGATTGTAAGTTTTTACTGCTACTTTGTACCTCTATATAATTATTGATATACATTTATTCTTATGTGTTTCATTTGCATATTGATTTCTTATATGCTTTTGTAAAGTGCAATTATTTGTGTATTTGATTGTCAAATATAATGGTGGTCTTGACCCATGGGCCACTTGGGCTCGTATTGAGACTAGCCATGGTCTGAGACGAGCTCAATTTTTTTCATGAGTCAGCTCGTCTTGAGCTCTTGGGCCATCTCGGGCTCGTCCTTAGAGCTTAGCCAGCTAGACTCGGCTTGGCCATTGTCTCCCGTAACCAAATATATGGAAGTTCTAGCAAATGAACTTACTCGTGACTTTTAATTGTAGAGATAGTTCATGTCTCTATTAATTGTGCATTCTCACCAAACCCGAGTCTTCATCCATTGTCTAACTTAACGGATTTAAATTCATCCCATATAGGTTCATCTTCTGTGAATGTCTCTACAAGCACTGGCAATGGCAAAACTGAATTTTTCAACGCGGGACAAATCAACAATAGTTCGTCGCGTCTCAATTACTACGAGCTGATACCAACTATTGTTCTAGCTTTCTCATTTTATGTATTAAGTCTTTGTCATATTTACATTTTTTAACATTTAGGGGAGCAATTTTACATTTCTTACTATATTTTCTGGTCCAAAGAGATTTTCGTAGCAATCAGCAAGTCTTGTGTTGTATAATAGATTGCAGTTTCGAGCTGTTCTAATTTGTTGATTATTGTAGAATTACTATCCCGGAACGGGATTAACTTTAGATTTCATACTGGAATATTTCATTTATACAGAAGTAATTTATTGCACACTTGATTAATGTGACTTTTGCTCACTTTAGTATAAATTTGGTAAGAAACCAGTTTCTCTCGTTTTCGTTATTGATTTTGTTTGAACAATTGTACTGCAACTTGAGCATGTTCGGCATGTATGATTGAATAGTATTGAACAATATTAAGAGAAGAAAAGGCTAAAATTTTGTTGAGTTCTATCAACTATTGAGTTCCATAAATGCGCTTTTTGTTTTATATCTTTGACATGCATCTTCAAGTGATCATATAAATTTTCATAAATTGATTTACCTTTTGTAATTGGGCGGTGACTGGATTTGAACTGAAATTTTAAATTTACTGTCACCACATTTGAATCAATTCACGACATTAAACATGTAGAGAAGAAATATGTATGTCTGTAATTACTTATTTGCGATCGATGAACAACTAAATAACTTTATAGTAGAAGAAAAATGACCATGAACTTTCAAATTAATCAATTGATTAAAAGAAAAGTATATCAATTTGAAAGATTAGTGAAGGTTAAGGAAACAACTAGCACATATAACATGAGCATGAAGGCTGAAAATAGGAAGCTCAACTACTCAAGAATGAGTCAGCCTTTGATGAAGCAGCCCTCTGTTTGAAATAATTTATGCACTTTCCTTTGAATTATTCTATTTGTACATAAGGCCGCCACTTGACGATTTTGTCAACCAAGTTGTACAAAATTATGTACGGCTAGCACGGTTGCTTTCCTTTACTCCATGGACCTTCTCGAATACCTAAAAGCCTTCTATTTTCATCAAATGACTCAGCTTCCCTTGGCTCTTCCATCATCCGCTCTCCCTTCCCTCCCCTCCCTAAGCCATGCTCCTGTGGTGCAGGGCTACCATGCTTCGTGGTTGCAGCATTTTTCGCTAGACATCATTTATAAGTACTTATATTCGTGCACTGACAAAGTGGGCGAGTTGTCCTTCCCTGTTGCATTATATTGTAATTGAATGGAACAGTGAGTTACATGGTACACTATGCCGAGCTGTGATGGGTTGATGATATGAAGATATTTAAATGAAAAAAGAGAGGTATAGATTTCGAGCTCAAATATGATATCTTAAAGGTTGAAAGCAGTTCGATGTATTTGATACTTGAGAAATAAGAGAGCATACTACCATCCAAACTTAAAAGCAGTACGATTCTTTCGATATGTTAAATTGAGCACAACTCGCAAATATTTTGGACGCTTCTTTCTCTTAAGAATAATGCATTAGAACATCAGTCCAGTTGGCATACTAGACGAGTCTAATTAAAGTATGAATTAATGTTTAGCACAATTGGTGCTACTCTCTTTTAATCATGTTTAATCATATCAAGTATAACTCGTTGAAACAACTAGACGTTCTCTTATCTTTGATGCTTAAATTATTCTATCTTATATACCATACATTTGATTAACGTTAATTTTTACTCTTAATACGCTATCATCCAAACTCAAAAACAGCACCCTACATTTCATCTATTGAATTGGACAGTATACTCACGAATATTTCGAACGTAGTTCTAATATGATGCTTAATCTATCTAATATCAAGTATGCCAAAGCATTCTATTGGCATTTAGAAAAGTCAACCCTTGTGTAGTTTAATTACACCTTCTTTAAAAAAAACATTTATCATAATATTTTTATTTTTTTAATCACATATTTTTCAAAATCAAAATTTTCTTCGATCTTGCTCATAAAAATATTAAGCTCTTGTTTGGTGTTGATAAAAATCAAATTTGTAGTAAATTTTGATAAAAATTAGATAAAATATATGATTAAAAAATTGTAGATTTTATAAATTACGTGACTAAAATTAATTACTAATTTTGATTTAAATCTTAATGCAACTTTTTAGTTTACGCAACCTAAATTTGAATAGTTACCATCTCGCGACCTTGGAAACTTTAAAGAGAGAATAAAATAATAAATTAATTTCTCACCCTCTTCCTATTGTTGACTTAGAAAATCAACCTTCTCTCTCACACACACCCGCACAGAAACACGCTCAACACACACTTAGAACTAGGGCTAGGGTTCCTCGTAGATTTTCGAAATTTCCAAATTTGTTCGAGTATTCAATAACAAGATCGATGGCGGAAGAGGTGGCGGTGGACAGGAACGGTGGCGGAGACGATTGGAGCGAAACGAGCGATTACACGTCGGAGGACGAGGGGACGAAGGACTACAGGCGTGGAGGCTACCACGCTGTACGAATAGGTGATACATTCAATCACGGCCGATATGTTGTTCAGAGCAAGCTCGGCTGGGGCCATTTCTCCACCGTCTGGCTCGCTTGGGACATCCAAAAATCTGTACATTTCTCGATTCATCTACCTTATTTGGAAATTTGTACTGTTCTTGTTACGCATTTTCTTCTTGTGGAGTTATGGTTTCTCTTTTGAACTAATATTATTCTAGGACATGGGATAGACGCAATGAATACAGAGAGAGAGAGAGAGAGAGAGAGAGAGATTATAAAATGCATTGTTTAATTAAGTTTTGAACCTAATTATAGTTTGACTGATTGTAATTTTCTTTTATGTTAAATATTCGGGTGATAGAGGTATGTAGCACTAAAAGTTCAAAAGAGCGCGCAGCACTACACAGAAGCAGCAATGGACGAGATCACTATTTTAAAACAGATTGCCGAGGGAGATCCAGAAGACAAGAAATGTGTTGTGAAGCTTTTGGATAACTTTAAGCATTCAGGACCAAATGGACAGCATGTTTGTATGGTTTTTGAGTACTTGGGCGACAATCTTTTGACCCTAATTAAGTATTCAGAATATAGAGGATTGCCTATTCCCACGGTTAAAGAAATTTGCTTCCATATTTTAGTAGGGTTGGATTATTTGCATCATCAGCTATCAATCATACACACAGATTTGAAGCCAGAGAACATATTGCTTCTGTCAATGATCGATCCAGCTAAAGATCCAAGGAAGTCAGGTGCACCTCTTATTCTCCCCTCGAATAAAAGCAAGGTCGTGCCGGAGTCTGGATCTTCCAAAAATGCTAAGTGTTCAAATGCTGACCTGACCAAGAATCAGAAAAAGAAAATCCGGAGAAAGGCCAATCGAGCAGCTGAGAGGTGCGTTGAGTTTGGAGAGGAAGCCGAGCTTGATAGTGAAGCAAGTGGTCCTGAAGATTCTCATCATGATGGCAAATTAAACAGCGAGTCCACTGAAGATCCAACAAATATTTCAACTGCAGAAGATAAATTGGACAGCTCTGATGGCGTGAAGGATGCTGGCAAAGGGACTATAATGCATAAGAGAGGCAGCTGTTTAACAAGGCAGAAGCTATTGGCTGAAGTTGACCTAAAGTGCAAACTGGTCGATTTTGGAAATGCTTGTTGGACATATAAACAATTCACAACTGACATTCAGACGAGACAGTACAGGTGTCCTGAGGTTATCCTAGGATCTAAGTACTCCACGTCAGCTGATCTATGGTCATTTGCATGCATTTGCTTTGAGCTGGCCACAGGGGATGTTCTTTTCGATCCTCACAACAGCGACAACTATGACCGTGATGAGGTATGGGCACCTCTCTGTACTTGAATGTTTTCCGAATTTGAGACTTATAGGTTTAACAAACTAAGGTTTTTATTATTGACCGCGGGATCTGATAAATGCAATTATAAACGTATATGAATAGAGCAAGACTCATGTTATACATAAATGAGCAAAAACACCGTTCTGCTAAACTGCTTACTGGGTCATCTCTGATTGGCGGTCTGCTTCTGATCATTTCGTTACTAAGTGCTTGTAGTACTGTTTTCTTGTGTTATAAAACTTTATTATGTATCATGATGACTGGACTGTTGCTGTACTTTTGAAAATATTATAGTGGCATTTCATGTTTGCCTTTACGTGGAGTAGGCTTAACACTCGTTATAAATTTACTACAGCCCGGTTCTGGCACTGATAGTCGTTTGATTGAGCATCTTTACAATTCATGCCTAAAGGCTTAGTCAATTATGTTGCCCATATCAGGATATCGCATGTTGGTTATTGTTCTTCCTGAGCTTCTGTTAGGCCATCCTTTGTTTGTTGTGCATAATTGAAATGCCATCGAGTGATTTCACCCAGAGGAAATTTCAGTTTTTATGTGGGAATCAGAAGTTGTAGAGTAACTTGAAATGATTGTTTTTATGTTGCTTTTTAAATAAAGACTTACTATAATAGGAAGATCTTGATTGATACATGGCTTTTCTATATGGCATTCCAATATGAATGGTTCTTGTTATGTTAGGTGGCCAGTATTTGCTGCGAGAAATTTTTGCATGTGTTGACATCTATGTGGTGAAGTATACGGTTATTTACTTGTGCATTTCTGTTGACCTATTGGGTTATTTCTGTTTTCCTTTTTTGTAAATTCCTTGATTCATTTTTTGTAGCATACTTTATGGACATATTTACTTCATTTTTAAGTGACAAATGACATCACTTTGTAAAAATATCTCTATATAATGTCATTCTAAACTGCTATGTTCTTATGTTAGATACTTAGTAGTCCATGTTTGGCTAATGTTTATAAACTGTTTATAATTGGTCAAACCACTTTTATCCACAAGTTTTATGGGACCCACAAGTACTACCCGCTCAACCATAATTCATTTCTATCTGTTTATAATTTAAACCAATTATAAACAGCTCCCAAACATGCTTAATGTTGAGTTAGTGCGCTCTATTTTGTGTTGGCTTGGCTCATCAGTGACTTGTTTCTGCCTGGTTGCTAAGTTTCAGGTTTCCTTTGGTATGTATTATTATTTATTACCATTTATATCAACAATCTGAACCAGTTACGTAAGATGCATTTCCGTAGCATTTAGTTCAAATTCTTAAATTGCATATATTGGTTTCTTATTAAATTGATTGGTTTCGCTATTAATTAGTTTCTTTTTCCTTTGAAGGATCATTTGGCCCTGATGATGGAGCTTCTCGGGATGATGCCACGCAAGGTGAGAATTTTTGTTTGTTGTTTGTGAAGAAAATTGGGACAATTTGTTTCTCCTGTTATTGTACCCAACTAAAAGCCTAAAACCATCAATTAATGAAGCTTGTTACATTATATATTCCTCAAGAAGTAATTTTTCCCATTCTTACACAAACTTTCTGCAGATTGCCTTAGGTGGGCGCTACTCACGGGAATTCTTTAATAGATACGGAGATTTGAGACATATCCGTCGATTACGATTTTGGCCTCTCAATAAGGTGCTTGTGGAAAAATATAACTTCAGTGAGCAAGATGCAAATGACCTGGCTGACTTCCTTGTTCAGATACTCGATTTTGTTCCCGAGAAAAGGCCGACTGCAGCACAATGTCTTAACCATCCATGGATCAGCACAGGCCCTCGACGACTCACCCCGTCTACGTCTCTAGAAAATGGTTACTCTGACAAGCAGAGAGAGAAGGATGAGAGAGAGGCGATGGAGGTCAGAGTGGGAAACATGGCTATTGCCTGACAGACAAAACCTGTCAAAGATTCTCAATCTGTACTATACCCTCCAAAACGGTCATAATTAATATAAGGGATAATTGTAGCAGTCCCAAACCTTTTAGATTTTTGCGCACTTTATCTTAACCTTTGATTTGTGCCAGCGGAGGTCCCAAACATTTAATAAATATATGACGGAGGTCCAAATTGACCATTAGTTTGATCGAAATAGTGCACTTTGACTCTTTTTGACCAATTTAGGAGGGGTAAAATATGAACTTGATTATTACTATATTAAATATATTAATCAAAAAATCAAGAAAAAGAATTAAAAATCCAAAATATTAAGAAAATAAATAAAAACAAAAAAGGTCTGTCATCCCCAATCCCCACCCACCCCACTGAAATCGGCCACCAACACCGCTACCTGCCATCGCCAACCACCACAATCGCTGACCAATACTAATTTGAAAACTATAATTCCAACCTTCTCCACACGAAAAAGAAGCAGCAATGGTGAAAGTACCAATTTGCCTAACAAACTACCATCAAGAAAAACCTCACGAAGTAGAACCAATTGAATCAGAATCCAAAGAAGAAGAAAGTCAAGAATGAAGTAGCACAAAAGAGCCCAATAAAGAAAAAGAAACCTCTGCCTTGCCTAAATGTTTACTACTAATGATGTGTGAGCCAAAACTGTCAATGGAGATTTGAAAAGAAACTTGGGTTTGTAGCACATATTTCCTCGCATGGCTACCAAAGAGGCCAACAAATTAAAAATCCACAAAAAAAGGCCGTGACCATAAATCAATAGAGAAGAAAATCATCCCATCATCTAAGCCTAAACCCATTTCACTTTCGCCACAGAAAATCATCCCATCATCTAAGCCCAAACCCATTTCACTTCTGTCGACCGTTGCGACATCGATGGCTACCATGATTGAATAGAAGATGGTGAACGCCGTGG
>CADEPD010043092.1:0-13167 GCA_902829195.1 Fraxinus dipetala | reverse complement strand
AGATTTCACTAAAATGTGGAGAAATAATATAAAGATTTTATATTTACAATTTGTCTAATTTAATCTAAAATACAATAAATAGCTAACTATATATAGTGGACGTTTTATGCCCCAAAAGTAGAGTTAGTTGACATAAAATGTGAAAACGTGAAACCAAATAGGACCAGGTAAGCCCGTTACTTGAGCACCACGCGAGCGGCCATCTTGTGGTGATGCCGCTCAAACGGTAGACAAGTGCTAGCCCAGAGCCGCCTGTTGGCACTGCGTCGCTGTTTCTTGGATTAAATTTAATTTCCTTGACTCTTTTGCTCCCCAAAAGTTTCATTGGTCATATTTTGACTTCTTCAAATCCAACACAAATTCCTAACTTTCAATTTGGCTTCCAAATAAAATTTCAATCAGAATTTTCCAAATAAACTTCGAATAGGATTCCAAAGTAGCATTCCAAAAGGATTTCTTCGTAAGTCGACTTTAATTAAAAATTTCAAAATAAAATTCGGATCACATCCTAATTCTAACCTGCTAAAAGGAAATAGCAACTTGGTTTGCTGAAGCAATTTTCAAAAGTTACTTTATGGCCGGAGACAGATAGAATTGCAATATGTAGGCCTTCTGGTGGAGGTTTTTGCCAGCCTATTTGCATTTTTTAAAAGTTTGAATTTCCCCTGACAACCCTTGTCCGTTGCCATTTTTAGTGTTACACACAATTTGATAGGAAACAAATGGCAGCAGGTATAAGAAGTCAATGGTATTCATAAAAATGCAAAATAGAAGTGAATTTAAAAAAAAGTTTCACCAGAGAGGATTTAGTAGTTGATACGTGCACCAAAAAAAGAAAAAAAAATTAATAATAATAATAATCAACACTTCGTAAAATGTCTTGCCCTTTTCTCTTCACCACATCTAGGCATAGTATTTCAAATAAAATTACAGGATTTAGTCAAAAATTATATATTTGGGAAAGTTCTCACCAACTTTGTCTAGAGGACATTTTAAAAAGGATAATACAGTCCTTTTGCATAAGACAGCTTCATTTTTGACAAGAAAAAGGTAGACTAGTTCAAAAAATTCTATAATGTACTCATATAAATAGATGAATACTTATATTTTTTTCGACAATAGCTTAAACTTTGAATAACGAGATCATTTACCATTAAATATGATGTTGATTTAGACTAACGTGTTATATTCAAATTAAAAGTTCAGATAAATTTGTCATATAGAAGTTGAGGGCTTCGAATAGAAATTTGATGTGTGTATAAAGATGGGGGGAAATGGAAAATAAGTTCCAACGAGACATTAAAACTGGATCAAATGAGCTATTTGATCTAAAAAATTTGAAAACTAGTCTAGAAACCAGGCCAATTATACTTAGAAAATTTTTAAAAAAATTGAAAATTGACTAATATAAGATACCTTTCACCTTAATTCTTTTTTTAATATATTTTGGCCATCGGTCCAACTAGGGGGTGTCAAGATGGGTGAACTGAACTGAATTGACTCGTCTACAATAAAACTCAATTTGGATCCATTGCAAGTTTGAATCGATCCGTCCAAAAATATGGCTTGTATTAGACTCGGACCATCTTTGGAATCTAAGGATTGGACTTGGCCACGAACTCACCAATATGAATGCTGGGCCGGTCCAATCCGTATTTTTTTATCTTTAATTTTTTTATTTGAAAATTAATATTTAAATCAAGGTGTAATTGTTAAAGTTCAATATTGTTTGAAAAAAATAAAGGGAACTAGTATTTATAGATAAAAAATTAATTAATTCTTTTAAAAACTCAATATTAAAATTTAGGAGTCGATGTATTTGGAACTAAAAGAGAGCTCAACAACTACTTTAAATTACTTTATTTTTTTAACGACCTTATCGACAAGGTCAACTTTCATGTATTGTCGAAATAGGAGAATACATAATTACAAAGATTTTAAGATACACTTTCAATAATAAGAAACTTACGAAAAAATTTCAAAAATAAGGTGGTCATCAAGATAACAGGTCAAGATTATAATAACATATATAGACTCTATTTGGTAGAGATTAAAATCAGATTTTTACTAGATTTTAATAAAAGTTGTTGAAATGTGTGATTTAAAAGTTATAGGTCTCATAAAATGTGTGATTAAAGGTGTGTTTGAGTCACATTATTTTGGAAGAATGTATTTCGAAATAATAGATTAATGAATAATATATGGTTGAAAAAGAAGAAAAATTTATTGATGTGATGGAAAATATTATTTTATTGAAAAATGTGGTTGAAAATGAGTAGAATAATGAAAATGAAAAAAATAATTTGGTTCAAACAGGGGCTAAAATTAGTTTTTGATTTTAGCATAGATTAAAATTTACATTTAAATTTCTACCAAATAGGACTAGAATTATGGCCATAGTTACAAGCCGTATAAAGTCACAAGTACAAAGACAAATTATGAATCACAATTATAAATGAGCAATGTTATGTATACAAAATTGGATTACAAAATGGTTGATAAAATATGTGTTGGCAACATCTGGGCCATGATTATAAAAACAGTTTTTGAAATCATTAGCCCAGATCCCGCCAAGACATATTTTATCAACAATTTTTGTAACCCAATTTTGTACCGTTAGATTAACTCATTTTAAATTTAGTTACAATCATACATTTTTTTAAGATCACATATCATTTGTTGATCACATTTTTTTATTGATAACAAACTATCCATTTTATTGAGTAATTGATCACTAGCATTTTTTGTCCCATTCCACCACCACTCTACACCACCACAAACAACCAACATTTGGAAATTGACCCCTTATCTGAAATTGTAGGTAGGTGCCTACAATTACACAAATTGCACTAGAGGCTCCCACTCCCATATCCTCAACCAATCCCTAATTCCCCCTCTCTTTTATTTGTGTCGAAGTCGCAGGCAGTGTACCATCTCAAGCACATCATTAGGTACAGTGTTGCTACAATAGTAGCATTGTGACGCTAATGCGAATGACATTGTCAAGGAAATTGTGGTGGTAACGGGCAGTGTCGATGGTGACTTGGCGACAACAATGAGCAGTGGCAACAGGCTATGTAAGTAGTGACAGTAGATAGTGTGGTGGGCAACAATTGTGATGGTATGGATATAATGGTGACTTGAGGAATGAGTAAAAGAATAAATTAGGATTTTGTGAAGGGTGGAAGGAGGTGGGATACACCTAATTTTTGAAAGAAAAAAGCTTACACCAAATTTTTGAAACCATATGTTGAAAAGTAGGTATGAGTGTTATTTCCACCTAATTGAATCAACACAACTTGTTCAATATAGTGGGGGAAATCGCCAATTTCAGATTTTAATGGGGCAGGTCATCTGACCAAGCATCCGGCCCATCTTGACAATACTAGGTTCAACCGAAAATAGAGAGGAAAAATGCTATATTCAACATGATCCTGTTGATTATTGGATTTAATCATCACAAGAGGAAATTAATTTCCTTCGAAGATTAAACCCAAGTGAATAATGGATCTTAGATCACACTGAAATCATTGGATGTTGCTTTTTAAATCCTCACACATAAGGATGAGATAATAATCTTGAAGGAACTTTTAATAGTCTAGCTAAATGCTTCCTTCTTTAAATCTTATCCATTATTCTCCTTAGATGCCTCCCTTTTGAGAAATATGAAAATATAGTTAATCCAAAAACTTGAGAAATGTGCCCACAAAGGGTATATTTATAGTACTCAATTAGGATTTCATAATTACATAAATATTCTTGGACTTTATTGTACAAGACCAATTAAATCACGTACATTTATAGAGTAAAGAGATGGACCTAATCGGAATCACAAAACTCAAGCTCCAATAGATGTTTTTAATTGGGTCAACTCTTGATCAATTGAGATACATCTATTAATCCTGGTTTATTCTACCAAAAAATCGAAATTACACTGTCGAGTCGAGTGATAGTTATCAAAGCAAATTATGATCCAACAACAATATCCTTTGATTATCTTTCCATAAGTAACCCCCGTTTGACCGTTAATATGTCAATATGCCCTTCAACATGCATTACTTTCTAAGTCCCATTTTCATAAGGTGAATTCGTTATGATCAAATCACAACTTAGAGTCCAATGATCTCATCATCAGACTACTGAGCTCAGGTTCAATTGCCTATTGAAAATACTATAGAGTGACGATCATCTCATTATGATGATTGGATTCCACTATCGCAAGTCTATGATCTCTAATTCTTTCAGCCTAATTTCCAAAGTACCAAGATCAATCTTCTAATTAAGACTTCACTTATTGATAACTCAAAAAACTTGAACTAGCAATCAAATGTACATTACTCGCTCAAGATTTAGATGACTTGTTTGATAATCGAGTAGAGTCTCATTTCGAGTGGTGACAAATGAGTTATCTACACGGTCCCATTCATATACATCAAAAACACATTATTTTTCTTATTCCCAAATCTCAATAAGAATAATGCAATATTATCAACATAAAGCATCCAACTTTATGTACCAATTGTGAATGACATATTTTGATCACGTCACGAATTGTGTCTCACTATACCCAAACCATCGAGTATATAATTTTTGACATCATATATGATCATGGAACCTTAGATAATTGTTTCAAATTGTAACGTGTGAATAATCGAACGTTAACTCATAGTGTCGCTTTACAAAATACTACTCGAAATGGCATCAAACTAACAATTTTCCACTTGCCTTTTTAGAGTATTATGTGACATAAATACCCATCCTTTCAAGATAGCCATCAGAAACCTTAGTTGGTAAGATTTCAGTGAATGGATTTGCAAGATTATCTACTAATGCAATTTTGCTAACCGTTACGTCTCCTTGATGAACAATCTCTAACAATATGAAATTTCCTCTCATTGTGTTTGGCACGCTGATGACTCCTTGATTCTTTAGAATTGGCAACCATTCCACTATTTTCACAATAAAGTGTTATGGGTTTCATTGCCAAAGATATTATGTCAAGGTCCAAAAGAAATTTCTTGAACCATAAAACTTTTTTAGTAGCTACACAAATGACTATATATTTTGCCTCCATGTTGGAATCAGCAATACATGATTTCTTGATACTCCTCTATACTATGGCTCCACCTCCTAGTACAAGTATTGGACCCAATGTAAACTTCCTAGAGTCACGATCGGATTGAAAATCGGAATCAGTGTATCTAATAGGATTTAGATCATGTCCTGAATAGACAAGCATATAATCTCTCGTTCTGCGAAGGTACTTGAGTATATATTTCGCTGCTATCCAATGTTTTGGTTTCGAGTTAGATTGATAATGACAAACAATACCCACATCATAACAAATATTCAGTCTAGTGCAAAGCATAACATGCATGAGGCTCCCCACGGCCGAAGCATAAGGAATCTTCTTCATGTAATCTATCTCGGTTGAAATCTTGGGAGAATGCTCCTTAAATAGATGAATTCCATGTTTAAAATGAAGTTGTCCCTTTTTTGAAATTTGCTGTGAGAACCATTTCCTTCCAGATGATAATGTCCATTTATCATTTCCAATAAGTAGAATGCCATCCACATAAAGAGTCGAAAAAACTACTTTCTTCCCTTACATACGTTTATATACATAAGGTTCATCCAGATTTTTGTCAAAATCATAGGTCTTAATGGTTTGATCAAATCTTACATTCCAAGACCTAGACGCTTGCTTAAGTCCATAAATGGACCTTTGCAACTTACAAACTTTCATTTCATGACCTTCTTTTACGAACCCCTCATGTTGCATAATGTAGAAGGTCTTGTCAAGACGTCCATTTAAAAATGTTGTCTTAACATCAATTTGCCAAACCTCATAATCATAATAAGGGACAATGGATAAAAGGATTTGAATAGATTTAAGCATGGTAATTGGTAAGAAGGTTTCTTCATAGTCGATATCTCTTTGGATAAAACCCTTGACCACTAGCCTTCACATCTATACCTCTTTTCCTTTTATAGACCCATTCACACCCTATATGTTTGACCCCATTAGGTGCTTCCACAATATCTCAAACCTTGTTGGAATACATAGATTCCATCTCTGAGTTCATGACATATTTACGTGATTTAAAGTCTACATCCTCTATCACTTCTTTGAATGAAGTGGAATCTTCTTCTTGTACAGTAAAAATTGCTTGATAGGACTCCATAGAGCAAATACCTAAAAATTGGTCTCAAAACCCTCCCACTATGAGTAATGGTTGAAGGTGTCTGATCTTCTTGTCTAACCAAAGGTCATTCCTCTCTTCCCACTGCTTGGTCATGTCATTGGTTAAGACCAATCACTTCATTATCCCTATCGTGAGGGGGCATAAATAGGTGTAACAATGAGTGCCTCATTTTATATTACCTCTGCTTCATTTCTCCATGAGGTTCTGTGGGCATCACTTGCCCGCTTACCTCATTAGCAACCATTGATTCCGTAGGAGGTTCCAAGACATCACTGTTTAATTCTATGCGAAAATCTAGAATTGGGTTGTTTGAACCTTTTTCTAACACATCTTCCAATAGAATCTTACTATTAAACTATATATGTCCTCTAAGAAGGTTACATATGTACTAAGAAATATCTACTTATCTAGAGGACTATAGAAGTAGTAACATCTTGTTCCTTTTGGACATCATATAAAGAGAAAAACTTTTGATCTTCTTTCCATCTTATCTGTCTTTCCCTTTAGCACATGCACCGGACACTCACATATCACATATTCGGATGTGGTGCAAACTAGGCTTGCGCCCATTCCACAATTCAAAAGCCTTCTTGGGAACTGACTTAGATGGTACTAATTTCAAGATGTAAATGGCTATTTCTAATGCATATCCCTAAAAGGAAATAGACAATAAGGAATAACTCATTATTAATCTTACCATATCTAAAAGAGTTCGATTTCTTCTTTCAGAGACACCATTCTGTTGGGGAGTCCTTAGTATACTTAGTTGGGACAATATCCCATTATCCAATAAGTAGACTTTAAACTCTTGGGATATATATTTGCCATCTCAATAGGATCGAAATACCTTGATACTCTTACTCAATTGTTTCTTAGCCTTAGTTTGAAACTCATTGAATTTCTCCAAAGCTTCGAATTTGTGAGTTATATGTAGAAGTACTCATATCCTCCTCTAGCCCGAGTACTAATGGACCCACAAACATCGGAATGTACTAATTCCAAAAATTCTTTAGCTCTTAATCCCTTAATCTTAAAAGGCCTCTTGGTCATATTTCCTTCTATACAAGATTCACAAGTTGGTATGGATTTCATCTCTAATTCATTTAAATGTCCATCCTTCACCAATCTTTGAATTTTATTTAGATTAATATGACTCAGCCTAAGATGCCATAAGAGAGTTTCATTTGTAGTAGATAACTTTTTTTTCTTTTTCTAGTAGTAGTAGTGATATATATAGAGTCAACCATAGGACTTAAGATTTATAGACTATTACTCATGATCCAAATATATAACCGAATTATTTAACTTAATAACCACTGTAGGATGGGTAAAAAGTATCGAATAATCAACACGATATAAAAGTACAGCGGAAACCATTTAGTGATGTCAAAATGGGCGTCGACGAGTTTGAACCGGCCTACCCAAGTCATGGATTGAAATGACTCGTTATAGTTATTGAACTGGA
Source organism: Fraxinus dipetala (assembly GCA_902829195.1). Lineage (NCBI taxonomy): Eukaryota > Viridiplantae > Streptophyta > Magnoliopsida > Lamiales > Oleaceae > Fraxinus > Fraxinus dipetala. The sequence continues at coordinate 5,496 of CADEPD010043092.1, read as the reverse complement.
TAGTTCCGATTAGCGGGCCGGGTCTCACACAACCCGAAAAAAATATTATTGACTTGGGGGGCCGCCCATGACCCGAACAATTGTCATTTGATCCCCGGGTTGGTTCAAGTTTGTACAAATCGGATTGAACCGCTTACAAGAAGTGGCTCCTATCCCATTTTGAAAGAAAAGGAAAGGCTTAATTTAATCTCAAATTCTCAATCCATTTTACAGCCTTAAATTAAGCTATTGTGGTTGACAGCTGACCCAAATCAATAGTGACAGCTACATTAATATTAATTAATTCTTACAATCGTAAAATTAAGATTGTCTTTGATAGCCTCAATAGTACACCTGACACAAATCAATAGTGATAGCTACATTAATATTAATTAATTTTCATTAATATTAATTAATTCTTACAATCGTAAAATTAAGATTGTCTTTGATAGCCTCAATAGTACACCTGACACAAATCAATAGTGATAGCTACATTAATATTAATTAATTTTCAAGACCAAATGAAGGTTGAAATTGGGAGACACAAGTTCTATTCCAACGGCAGGATACTTTATAATTTATTGGAATTATAATTTTTAACCTTTTTAACATATAAAAAATTAGCTGACTTTTTTCCTCAATTACATTTATGTATCAAATTCTAATTAATCATATTGTACGTATCAATCAAAAATTCAAAGGGAAGATTCGGTAGTTGGACACAAATAAAAAATTAAATTCTTTTATTTCTATATTTGTTTCCAACTTCGAAAGAAACTCAATAATTCTTTACATGTAAGTGATTATATTTCAAGTATATCCCAACTAGGTTGGCACATACTTAACTATTAATCATTTATGTATACATAGTTTAAGTGCTTCCTAACTAGGTCGGCATCTACTTAACTATAATTCAGATGTTTAAATTATTCTATGTTTGCCAATTAATCTTCTACAACTTCTTTTGCAAGGCTTTTGAAGTCTTCAGTGATGTTGTCAATCATTTTATCTTGCATTCTCCTAGCTACAAAAATCAAATCTTTCATGCATATAAGAGCTTCCAAAATGTCTTCCTTGAGTCTCGACTTTCTTTCATCCAATACCCTACCAACTGCACTAAAAACAGGCTCGGATGTCACTGTTGATACTTGAATTGTTAGTAAATCTTGTGCCATTTTTGATATTATTGGATACGATCTTTCATTTATTTTCCACCATTTTAAGATATCAAAATTTAATTCTTCATCCTGCTGAATTAAACTGTAGTGATCAATTGGTAATATCTCCCTAATTCAACAGGTGTAGTGTTAGTGCCAAAGTTACAACTATGTACACCATGACGTTTCTTAGCTATCTCAAAATAAAAAGAACATTTACCTTTGCAGAGCTCGTAGATGAACAAACACTTTCATCGTTTCTATATTTACTTAAATAGGAATTATAAAATTCATTAATAAAACATTCCAATTCATAATTTGTAATATTTATATTAAAAATTAAATTTTCTGAAAGTTTTTCCATAGCACATTGAAATAAATACAATTTAACTCTTGGATCCATGGTAATTGCCATCGAAAAAATTAGTAGCTTATTTTCATAATATTTTCGAAATTTTTCTTCCGTCGCATAAACAATTTCAGTAAAAAAAAAATGCATCGTACTTGTAAGTTGAAAATTGCTTACCAATGTCTACTAGTAGTGTAAGTACCAAACAACTTGTTGGGAAATAAACATCTAAACAAAGTTAGAAAAAGCAATAGATCCACAAGGAGAATTAAATGAAGTAATTTGAGCTTGTTTGGCATCTAAATTTCCCGCTTCCTTAAAATGTGATTTTTTGTGTCGCTATAATGTGCCAATGCCTTGACCGCAAGCCCAATTGTATTCTTTTGAACAAATTTTACACACTGCTTTTTCTCTGTATGAATCAACTGTAAAATGTGCCACACATATGATGTTTTTTTTAGCTGGCTAGATGATCTAATTTCTGAAGTTTCATAATCAAGATTTATTGAAGAACAACTATTATGTAAATTAATATTATCAGTAAAAAAATCATGAAATTCCATTACTGATAATACATTAGTAACTATTGAAAAATAAGTTACTAAATATTCTAGAAAAATGAATGTTGGAACTTGAATGGCTAAAAATTTACGAATTAAAACTATAAAATGAGTAAATACTTGTGAATAACGAATGAATACAATGTGTAAATAAATAGGATATTTATAAGTGAAAAACCAAATATTTTGCAACGGTCAAAATTTTTAATTGATTTTCGTGTGTTTTACGTCTTCTTCAATTTAGGCAAGAAAATATTAAAAGCAAACAAGACGTGTATAGAAACGAAATGAAATTATGAAAGTTTTAGGCTTGTGGCTGTGACATGCCACAAATGGTATAAAGAAGGCAAATTTCCTTCTTTAAATTAAGAAAGAATTCATTTATTAAGGCAGATTTGCCTTCTTAAAGAAGACGGATGGTATTTTTTTTTTAATAAATTCAAAAAAAAATTATTTATTTTAAAAACTTAGCAGGCTCGACGCTTAATCGTTGGCCTGATCAATCTAACTGGCCCGAACCGGATTTCATATTTATCGGCCCGTGAATTGACACTTAAATTATGGTCAACTTAAGGGTCATTTTCTCTGGGCTGATCCTGGGTGAGCCATATAAAGCCCGCCCAATTTGACACCACCGAAAACCATTTGGAAACATAATAACAATCATCCAAAATCAAATGTTACGGTTTTCAAAATATAAAGTAGAGGTGCCAATAGATTTGGCTGACAATATTGTCATGTGCTAGCACTAAGAGTGTACTCCCCTTCATTGAAGTGCTTGGTTTTCTGGAACCCCTGCAAAGAATTGCAAACATGATTAGAAGCTTTAGAATCTACAATCCAGGTATTAGTAAAATCAACTATTAAGTATGACTCAATGAATAGGGCATTGCTTTTATCTTGCTTCTCCTTAGCTATGTGATCTGGGTTCCAATGACCTTTTTGTTCACAAGTAAAATACTTTCCCTTTGGTTGTCCATCGGTAATAATTTTCCTCTTTTTGCTTGCTATCTTTCTTTCTTTTTGTTTGACATTTTCCTTTTATTTCCTCCTTTGTCACCAGAAGACTTAAAATGAAAGGGCCCATCTGTCACAATAAAAGCATTTCCACTTCTGGCCTTTGGAACCGTTTCAAAGTTTTGGAGCTCTTTCATTAATTCTTTCAGAAACATGTCCATCTTGTGTAGATTATAATCAACTATAAACCGTGAGAACATCCCAAGAAGAGTCTCAAGGACCACGTCAATCTGCATCTCGAATCAATATCAGCTACTAAAATCTCTGTAACATTGAAGTCATCAATCATGGTTAACATATAGTCCCTCATAGATGTGTCTGGTTTCATGCATGTGTTCAGAATTGTCCAAATGAAAGCTTATCTAGCTTGTCGGCCTTGATGTCCAAACATCTCTTGAAAACTTTTTATTATATCAAAAACAATTTCCATGTTCTGATATTTTTGTTGCAATACATTTGATATGGATGCCAAAATGTAGCTAGGGGCTATCTTATGCAGTCTTGTGAGATTACGTGGAATCATCTTTAGGCGCTTCGGAACAAACTTTAGTGAGCACAAATTTGTGATTTTCAGCGATAAGAATAATGTTAAAATTCCTTTTCTAATCAATGTAATTTTCTCTCACAAGTTGGTTTTTGTTATCACTAATAATTGATAAAACGACATTTTTCTGTAAAACTTATTATTCGCGTATTAATAAAATGAACAATGCATATGATTTAGTACATCGAGTGGTGTTTTATTTAACCTACATGACATGTAACAATCATAAATTCATTCATCATCCATCAAGCGATAAAAGCAATAATTAAATGAATTATAATCGCTTATGGCCCACCTAAGAATTTAAATTACAGTAAGAATTAAAGCATTCCATTGGGCCACATTTCGATCCAAATTTTCAATTTCCTTGTAGTCCAACCTATAATATTCAAAATGTGGGTCAATTAATTTTTGAATCTCAATCTTTAAAACCAAAGCCCTTATCCAACAAGAATGACCCAAGTTTCAAAGAAAAGGACAAAACCTTAAAATTGAACCTAACTTCACAAACCTTAGCACCACCACTTTTCCCGTGGCAGCACTGGCGACGCCCCAAAAGGAGCCGCCACAGCCGTCACCGATGGCTAGTGCATTGACAACTGTGACCGCCAGCTGGGGACAGTAGCTACTATTGTTGCAAGGCAAGTAGCTACTGTCGGGAGCAGTAGCAACTGATGTTGCCGCTACCAACCGCAGCAATAGCAGCAGCTTGTACTGCTTTCGATCGCGACGTCTGCCTCTGCCGCTGCCACTTGGTTCCACAATAGTTTTGTCTCTTTTTATCCTATCTCTCTTTTCTTTCATATTTTCAACCAACACCTCCATAGCCATGAGTTTTTCATCTCCAAAACACCAATTTTCCAAAGAAAAATAGCTACACGAGATATTTTGTAGCCCAAAAAACCCATCATCTTCTCTTGATACACGTGTAAAAATATGGAAAATAAATACATAAAACTGTAGTGCCTCATGGCTTACAATTTTTCTAGAAAAATGTAAAATAAATAAAAATAATGGAATGCAAAAAATTCTAGGAAGAAAAGTGATTATATATAAACATTTACTTTAAACATATAAAGCAATAAGCATGTCAAATAAAATAACCTGACACCCCAATCTAAAAATGCATTTTATACTAGGATTTAAAAACTTAATGTTACTCAAAGCTCTCGATAATCACTCACTCTGATACCATTTGTTGATTATTGAATTTAATCATCATAAGAGGAAATTAATTTCCCTTTGAAGATTAAACCTAAGTGAATAATGGATCTTGGATCACATTGAGATCATTGGATGTTTTTTAAAACCTCACACATAAAGATGAGATGATAACCAAGATAGAACTTTTAATGGCATAGTCAGGTGCTTCCACCCTTATATCTTCTCCATTATTCTTTTTAGGTGCCTCCCCTTTAAGAAATATGAAAATGTGGTTAATTCCAAAACTTGAAAAATATGGCCACAAAGGGCATTTATATTACTCAATTAGGGTTTCATAATTGTACAAATTTTCTTGGACTTTATTATGTAGACCAATTAAATCACATACATTTATTACCAAGAGAGGGACTTAACCAGACTCACAAGACTCAAGCTCCAATAGATGTTTCTAATTGAATCAACTCTTGATCAATTGAGATATATCTATTAATCTCGACTCATCCTACCAAAAAAATCGAAATTGCACTATCTAGTTGAGTGATAGTTATGGAAGAAAATTATGACTTAATAACAATATCCTCTAATTATCGTTCCACAAGGCAACCCCTATTTGATCGGCAATATGTTGAAACCGCCAAAATGACCGTTCTACCCCATAAATCCCATTTTCATAAAGTGAATTCGTTATGACCAAATCACAACGTAAAGTCTAACGATCTCATCCTC
>CADEPD010043088.1:0-13027 GCA_902829195.1 Fraxinus dipetala | reverse complement strand
CAGATTTTCTTCATTCCCACCTGTAATTTTTCTTCATTGATTAAAATAATAGGTGAGAATCTTTTTCGCTTTTGATCCAAACTTCAGATTCGGTATATCAAGAAGAATAATGCTACTTGTACATAATAAAGTTAAATAATGGTTTATATATAGATAATGTGTCAGAAAGAGAATGGAGAATTTTTATTTGGTTGAAAAAATTTCGATCCAATCATATCTCACAACATCATATGTATGTAAACAATTATGTACATGTAGCACAATAGTTTCAAAATGGAGTGCATGCTCAATGAGATAGATGACCGGGTTGTTAGTTTGATGCCATTTTTGAGTAGTATTTTGTAAAACAACATTATGAATTAACATTCGATTATTTGCGTGTTACAATTTGAAACAATTATCTAAAGTTCCATAATCATATATGATGTTACAAATTGTATACTCATTGGCTCGAGTATAGTGAGATACAATTTGTGATGTGATCAAAATATGTTTACAATCGGTACATAAAGTGGACGCTTTATGTTAATAAGATTGCATTATTCTTATTGAGATTTTCTAAATTTGGGAATAAGAACAATAATGTGTCTTTGATGCACATTAAACGGACCGCGTAGATGACTCATTTGTGATAGTCCGACGATGAGACCGTTGGACTCTATGTTGTGATTTGATTACAATGAATTCGCCTTATGAAAATGGGACTTAGAGGGTAATAAATGTTGAAGGGGCAAAACAATCATTTTGTTGGTTTCAACATATTGACGGTTAAGCGATGATTGACTTGTGGAACGATAATCAGAGAATATTGTTATCAGATAGTAATTTGCTTCCATAACTATCACTCCACTCGAGAGAGCAATCCAATTTTTTTTTTTTTTTTGGTAGAATACGCCAGGATTAATAGATGTATATTAATTGGTCAAGGGTTGACCAAATTAGAAACATCTATTGAGTTTGAGTTTTGTGAGCCCGATTATGTCCTTCTCTTTACTCTAATAAAGGTGTATGACTTAATTGGTCTGTTACAATAAAGTCCAAAAAATATTTGTACAATTAAGAAACCCTAATTGAGTATTATAAATATGTCGTTTATGGGTACATTTCTCAAGTTTTAAGGATAGTCACATTTTCATATTTCCCACAAAGGAAGGCACCTAAGAAGAACAAGGAAGAAAATCTGAAGAATGAAGCACTTGGCTAGGCCATTAAAAGCTCTTTCAAGGTTATCTTCTCACCTTTACGTGTGAGGATTTTAAAAAATCCAATGATTTCAAAGCGATCTAAGATCCATTATTCATTTGGGTTTAATCTTCAAAGGAAAATTAATTTCCTCTTATGATGATTAAATCCAATAACTAAGAAATGATTTAAGAATGGTTATTGAGAGCTTTGAGTATGATTAAGTTTTTAAATCCTAGTGTAAAATGCATTTTTGGTGTGGGTGGTGTTAGGTTATTTGATTTGACATGTTTATTACTTTGTGTTTTTTTTTTTTTCATATTTCTACACTTGTGTATTAAGAGAAGATGATGGGTTTTTTGGGCTCCAAATATTTTTTATTAATACGCGAATCATTAATTTTACAGAAAAATGTTGCTTAATCAATTATCAGTTATACTTAACAAAAACCAATTTGTGGGAGAAAACTACGTCGACTGAAAAATGGAATCTTAACGTTGTTCTTACTATTGAAAAACACAAATTTGTGTTGACTATAGTTCGTCCCAAAGCCCCTAAAGATGATTCCACGAAATCCCAAAAGACTGTATATGAAAAGTGGCGTCAATCTAATGAGATGACCTGTTGCTACATTTTGGTATAATGGAAAGTCTTCAAAAGAGCTTTTGACATGGAAACTGCTCTTGACATAATGGAAATTCTTCAAAAGATGTTTGGACATCAAAGCTGACAAGCTTCCATTAGGACAGTTATGAACATGTGCATGAAACCTTGAGGGACCATATGTTAACCATGATTGGTCACTTCAACGCTGTGGAGGTTTTAGAAGCTGATATTGATTTCAAAATGCAGATTGACTTGATTCTTGAAACACTCCTTGAGATGTTCCCACAGTTTATAGTTGATTATAATCTACACAAGATGGACATGTCTCTGACAGAATTAATGAAAGAGCTCCAAAGCGCTGAAACTGTTCTGAAGGCCAGAAGTGGAAATGTTTTGATTGCGATAGTCGGATTCTCTCAACCTAAGTCTTTTGGTGACAAAGGTGGAAATAAGAGGAAGAGGCCAAACAAAAAGAAAGATAGCAAGTCAAAAGGGAAAAACACTACTGCCGATGGGAAACCAAAGGGAAAGTGTTTTTCTTGTGGACAAAATGATCATTGGAAGAGGAATTGCCCAAATCACCTAGCTAAGGGGAAGTAAGGTAAAGGCATGCTCTGTTCATTGAGTCATGCTTAGTAATTGATTCTACTAATACCTGGATTGTAGATTTTTGAGTCAGTAATCATGTTTGCAATTCTTTGCAGGGGTTTCAGGAAATCAAGCACTTCAGTGAAGGAGAATACACTCTTAGATTTGACGCAGGAGCAGTAGTGTCTGCCAAAGCTGTTGGTACCTTTACTTTATATTTTGAAAATCGTAGACATTTGATTTTCAACGACTGTTATTATGTTCCCAAACTTACATGGAACTTGTTTTCTATTGCACTTTTACATCATGTTGGTTATTCCGTACTTTTTACCCTTTCTATTGTAGTTATTAAGTTGAATAATTCTATTATCTGTTCGGTTAATAGTCTCTATATCTTAAGTCCTATGATTGGCTCTATACATAAGACTACTACTGCTAGGAAAAGAAAGAGGTCGTCTAGTATCTTAGGTTGGGTCATAATAATCTAAGTAGGATTCAAAGATTGGTGAATGATAGACCTTTAAATGAGTTAAAGGGAGAATCCATACCAATTTGTGAATCTTGTATACAAGATAACCAAGAGGCCTTTTAAGGATAAGGGACTAAGAGCTAAAGAAGTTTTGGAATTGGTACACTCCGATGTTTGTGGACCCATTAGTACTCAGGTTAGAAAAGGATATGAGTATTTCATCACCTTCGCAGATGATTACTCTAGATTTGGATACATATACCTTATGTCTCATAGATCCAAAGCTTTGGATAAATTTAAGGAGTTCGATCTGATTGACGTAACAAATATCTATCCCAAGAATTTGAGGTCTACTTATCATATAATGGGATATTGTCCTAACTAAGTGCACCAAGGACTCCCCAACAGAATGGTATCTCGGAAAGAAGAAATCGAACTCTTTTAGATATGGCAAGATCAATGATGAGTTATTTCTCATTGCCTATTTCCGTTTGAGGATATGCACTACAAACAACCTTTATAGAGGACAAGTATATACAAGAACACAAGTATACTAGTAACATTCTATTAGAAGAGGTGTTAGAACATGGTTCAAACAACCCAGTTCCAAATTTTCGCATAGAATCAAACAGTGATGACATGGAACCTCCTACGGAACCAATGGTCCAATGAGGTAAGTGAGCAAGTGATGCCAACGAAACCTCATAGAGAAACAAAATCAGAAGTAGTAGAGAACGAGGCACCTATTGTTGTACCTCCACCCGCCCCTCGCGATAGGGATAATGAGGAGGTTGGTCCTAACCAAGGACAAGACCAAGTAGTGGAAAGAGAGGAAGGATCTTTGGTCAGCCTGGACAATTAGACACCTTTAACCATTACTCGTAGTGGGAGGGTTGTGAGACCACCTTCTAGGTACTTGTTCTATGGAGAGTCCTATCAAGTGATCTCTATTGATCAAGAAGAATATCATACTTCGTTTAAAGAAGCGATGAAGGATGTAGACTTTAAAATAATGGAAATTTGTTATGAACTCGGAGAATCTATGAATATTCCAACAATGTTTGGAATCTTGTCGATGCACCTAATGAGGTCAAACATATATGGTGCAAATGAGTCTATAAAAGGAAAAGATGTATAGATGGAATGTTGAAACCTTTAAAGTAAGGTTAGTGGCCAAAGGTTTTACCCAAAGAGAATGTACCGACTATGAAGAAACCTTCTCACCGGTTGCCAAGCTTAAATCTATTCGAATCCTTTTTATTCATTGCCACTCATTATGATTATGAGATTTGGAAAATGGATGTCAAGACAACAATTTTGAATGGACATCTTGACAAAATCATCTTCATGATTGAGCAAGAAGAAGATCCTACTTCGTTTAAAAAAGCGACGGAAGATGTAGACTTTGAATCATGGAAATTTGTCATGAACTCAGAGATGAAATCTATGTATATTCCAACAAGGTTTGAGATCTAGTAGATGCACCTAATGAGGTCAAACCTATAGGGTGAAAATTGGTTTATAAAAGGAAAAGAGGTATGATGGGAATGTTGAAACCTTCAAAGTAAGGCTAGTGGCCAAGGGTTTAACCCAAAGCGAATGTATCGACTATGAAGAAACCTTCTCACCGATTGCTAAGCTTAAATCTATTCGAATATTTTTATCCATTACCGCTTATTATGATTATGCATTTTGGCAAATGGATGTCAAGATAATATTTTTAAATGGACATCTTAATAAGATCATCTACATGATGCAACCTGAAGGGTTCGTAAAAGAAGACTATGAAAGGAAAGTTTACAAGTTACAGAGGTCTATTTATGAACCTAAGCAACCGTCCAAGTCTTGGAATGTAAGATTTGATCAAACTATTAAGACCTATGGTTTTGACCAAAATCTGGATGAACCCTATGTATACAAGCGTATGCACGGGAAGAAATTATTTTTTACTGATTCTTTATGTGGATGACATTCTACTCATTGAAAATGATGCAGGGACATTGTCATCTATAAAGAAATGGTTGTCACAGCAGTTTGACATGAAGGACTTGGGAAAAGCTAGTTATGTTTTAGGAATCATTATCTTAACTGAGATAGGAAAAATAGAAGGATAGCATTATCCCAAACTTCATATATCGACAAAATATTATCTAGATTCGTGATACAAAATATTAAAATGGGACAACTTCCTTTTAGACATGAAATTCATCTAACTAAGGAGTAATCTCCCAAGACTCCAATGGAGATAGATTACATGAAGAAGGTTCCTTATGTTTCGGCTGTGGGAAGCTTCATGTATGCTATGCTTGGCACTAGACCAGATATTTGTTATGTTGTTGATATTGTTAGTCATTATCAGTCTAATCTAGGATCAGAACATTGGATAGCGGTGAAGTATATACTCAAGTATCTTTGGAGAACAAGATATTATATGCTTGTCTATTCAGGACATGATTTGAATCCTATTGGATATACTGATTCTAATTTTCAATTCGATTGTAACTCTGGGAAGTCTATGTCGAGTTTAGTATTTACACTAGGAGGTGGAGTCGTGGTATGGAGGAGTATCAAGCAATCTTGTATTGTTGATTCCACCATGGAGGCAGAATATGTAGCCGTTTGTGAAGCTGCTAAAGAAGCTGTATGATTTAAGAAGTTTCTTTTGGACCTTGACGTGGTGCCTTTAGCAATGGAATCCCTAACGCTTTATTGTAATAATAGTGGAGCGGTTGCCAACGCTAAAGAACCAAGGAGTCATCAGCGTGGCAAGCACGTTGAGAGGAAATATCATCTTGTTAGAGATATTGTTCATCGAGGAGACATAATGGTTAGCAAGATTGTATCAACAGATAATCTTGTGGATCCGTTCACCAAGGGCTTACCAGCTAAGGTTTTTTATGGACATCTTGAGAGGATGGGTATTCTTAATATGCCATATACTCCAAAAGGGCAAGTGGGAGAATGTTAGTTTGATGCCATTTTCGAGTAGTATTTTGTAAAACGATATTATGGATTAACGTTCGATTATTCGCATGTTACAATTTCAAATAATTATCTAAGGTTCCTTGATCATATAGGATCACAAATTATATACTTAATGGTTCAGGTACAATGAGACACAATTCATGATGTAATCAAAATATGTCGTTCACAATCAATATATAAAGTATGACGCTTTATGTTGATAAGATTACGTTGTTCTTATTGAGATTTTTCTAAATTTGAGAATAAGAAAAATATTGTGTCTTTGATGCACATTGAAACACAACCGCGTAGATGACTCATTTATGATCGCTCGGAATGAAACTATACTCGATTATCAAACAAGTCACCTAAGTAATGTACCTTTAATTGTTAGATCAAATTCTTTGAGGTACTAATGAGTGAAGTCCTAATTAGAAGATTGATTTTGGTGCTTTGAGAATCGGGGCCAAAATAGTTAGAGATCATATGTTTACGATAGTAGAATCTGTTAATCATCATGATGAAACGATCATCACTTTAAGGTATTTTCTATAGGCAATTGAATCTAAGCTCAGTAGTTCGACGATAAGAGCATTGGATTCTATGTTATGATTTGATCACAACGAATTCACCTTACAAAAATGGAACTTAGAGGGCAATACATATTGAAGAGCAAAATGGTTATTTTGTCAGTTTCAACATATTCATAGTCAAATAGGAGTTGACTTGTGGAACGATAATCGAAGGATATTGTTATCGGGTCATAATTTACTTGCATAACTATCACTCGATTCGAGAGTGCAATCCCAATTTTTTTGGTAGAATAAGCCATGATTAATATATGTATCTCAATTGGTCAATAGTTGACCTCATTAGAAACATCTATTGGAGATTGACTATTTTGAGTTCGGTTAGGTCCCTCCCTTGGCTCTAAAGAAGGTGTGTGACTTAATTGGTCTACTACAATAGATTCTAAGGAAATTTGTGCAATTATGAAACCCTAATTGAGTATTATAAATGGACATTTCTCTAGTTTTAGGGTTAGCCACATCTTCATTTTCCCAAAAATGGAGGCACCTAAGGAGAACAAGTGAGAAAATCTAAGTAAGGAAACACTTGGCTAGGCCATTAAAAGCTCTTTCAAGATTATCATCTCACCTTTATGTGTAAGGATTTAAAAAACATTAAATGATCTTAAGGTGAACTAAGATCCATTATTCATTTAGGTTTAATCTTCAAATGAAAATTAATTTCCTCTTGTGATAGTTAAATCCAATAACTAACATTGGTGTGGTGTAGCTTCTTCAGCCATCGTGAGATAGTCAAGCAACGTCGCAAGTTTGAGCACTGGCTCAAGCGATCAAGCCCACTAAAGCAGGATTTCTTAGCCTACATGGACTATGAAAAGTAACTCAACGCCCTCAACCCTCCCTATAAAAAAAAAGACTTTTCTAAGAATTCCAACAACAAAAGATCGAAAAAATCCGTCTCTGATTATGTTGGTGTTTCTAGGATTTTGGAAATTTATTGGCTGGCCACGACCGGTTTAAAAGTTATATTGAGCTCTGGTACCAGTCTTGTAGTTTTGCCAAGCACGAGCACGATAGGATGAAAAAGGTAATCTTAGGTTACAAATCTACATTCCTCATGCATTTATATGCAAGCATTGTTGTAAGTACTTTTTTATTCATTTTGTTTGGTGGTAGTGAAATTCTTATATCTATAAATTACAAGACGTGCACATGGTGGAGGAGATCCCACATTAGTTATTGAGTTCATTGCTCTTAAAAGGTATGTACTATGTACCCTAACGAAATCCCATCTTACTCATCTCTCTTGCACTCATTTTATTCCGTTCTAACAGTTTGACTTGATCGTTAGAGTACAAATAGTCGTCGGACTTTTTTTTGGTCGGTGACCTTTACATTCTAACGATATGCTCCAATGTGCAGGCGATATCTAAGTAGAATGCGAAGTGGTCAAATTTCTTTGGCCACTTGATTGGACAGATTTTGAGGTCAACGAAAGTTATTCTTGTTATGTTGCCTTATTTTCAATTAGAATTAGATTTATTACTGGAATTTTATAAAGAGAGTAATATGAATGTAATTTTTTAGTGATGAGTACAGTGAATCAATGTCACATTAGAGCTGTACCTTGCAATGGGGAAATGTGTGTCGTTCTTACTCTTCATACAATTTTAAGTGGACTTTGTCATTTGTACACTGAATTTATACACTTGACACTTGCATTATTGTCAACAATGCAGATGAAAAAACTATTTAAAATTTAAATTGTCCATTTAGGTAATACCACGTGACAAAGTGTATACCAAAATGTAAATGTAACAAGGTTCGATTTCAAATAGATATAAAATATTTTGATGTTATTTTGTGTAACGCTTTAGCTCAACTAATAGATTTCATGGGTATCTATGATTTTATCCTATTATAGGTAGACAGAAATAATGAATCCAAGATTTGAGACCAGATCAAAGCATATTGCTCTATATATAATATGTGAGAAAACTATAGCATCTTTGTGAATGAACCCAAAAATGGGAAAACTGCAATCAGTAATCTGAGTAATAAAGGCATTTCACTTTGACTCGACTTCTCCTTCTCTGTAAACATCCCCGGTGATCTAGTTTCTGTTCGAGCCCCCCGTCTTCTTGAAAATCCTTTTGACTCCTCTCCTCTATCTAGCTCATCCCATCCACCAAAACTGTATGCATCTTCATCACTGCTTTCATCCGAGACGTCATTTCTTGGAATCCAAGATTGATATACCGTCCTTTTCTTCATTGTCCCTTGGCTTCCACCCCATTCTTCGTTCAATTTAACAGTCCTTGAAGTGCGAGGGCGTGATCTTCCCTTTTTACTCTTGGTTTTGCGCTTTGCTTTGTTTTTACCTCTATCCCATAACCTTTGGAACGCAAAGGAAAGAGTCGACTGCCCAATAGGGAGCGCTAATGCCATAAGAAAAGCTTTTGAACCCGTTGCTAGAAGCAATGACAAGAGAATAAACGGAAGCATCCAACCAAAGGATCTGAAAACCTGCACTGGCAAAAGGCTTGGCTTTGAAGACACAATCTCAAGACTAATCTGCTTTTGGAAATCGGAAAACCGCCCTCCAAATCATAATATTCAGCATTTTATTTTGGATTTATACTTGTTACCAACTGTAAGTGCACAACATATAGCAAGCAAACTGTAAGACCCCATCAAAAAAGACTTCAAAGATACAAACCTACTAGACTACGACAAATTAATCAGGCTATTTTCAAGTTTAACAGTCTTTATCTGAAGACTAAAGTTTACTTGATCTTTATGGGGCACATGTACATTGTCTAGAGTTGCATCACAGCAAATATACAATCCATGAATATATGATTGTTGATCTAATTTTTTACATCATTATAGATTTTTATTCCAATAAAGAAACTAAGATGACACAAAAACCAGAGATTAAGAGACGGTATCCTGTCAACCCCACAATCTCATATTTCATTGAGATATCTGATGAGTGTATTTCACTCATTGAAGTAGCACCTTTAAAGCATAGTTTTCGATTAGTTCTTGAGCACTTTTGAGTATTTTGATGTGTTTGTTCGTGTTGTTTTGTAATTTAAGTCACTTGGTGAAAATGGTATATTTTGGAGCTTGGAATGGAGTTAAATCGTTGATCATGGAAGTGGGCATGGAGTGGAGATGAAAGAGGAGAATTCATAGAGTCAAGAGTGAGAATTGAAGGGGATAAGATTCAAGAAATCAAAAAGGAGGCAAAGGTAACTTGGCGAAGGAGATTGATTCAATCATTCAAAAAATAGTTTTATATTTCTTCGCTTCCAGTTACTCTTTCTGAATTGTAAATATTTCATGTCTTATATCATAAACTAAATAATTCTTCTAAGGTTTGAGTAGCCAAAACTTGGGGATATGATTTAATCTCATTTTCGTTATTTCTATGAAATTTTTCAATTCCATTTATTTGTGTTATTGATTTAATGCTTTCAATTAATTTTCTACTAATTGAATAATTAGATGCTAATCAACTTCGGCACTCGAGAGAGGGAATTTAGGCGCGATCATAAGAGTAACACAACTTAGATTCTATGGGTTTCGAGAGAAAGTGTAGAATCTATGAAGTTTGTTCCATCTAAAACCAACGATCTTGATAAATTTTGATTTTAATTTGGAATAGAGATATTTGAATTAATTTCTAAAATTAATTTTTACTCGGCACTAGAGAGAGGGTGTAGAATTACATTAGAGTTCTTGCTTATAAACATTAAAAAATTGATTAAAGATAACTGGGTTTTTGAGAATCATATTTAATTGTTAAGTGAAATTATAACCCTAAGCTTTCTCATCTTGATTACTTTATTAAATTGCATTGATATCATTGAATTCGTCACCATATTCATCATTAGATTAGTTTAAAACCATTTATCTTATAATTTGATTGTCCAGATAAAATAGAGGTTATATAATTATAGTGCCTAGTAATAAATTGAATTTCAATCCATGTGGGTTCGACATCCTAACTCCATTATTATATTACAAAACTTGACATCGTACACTTGCGATATATTTTACGTTATATAAAACGCATGACAATATCTTTGAACAACTTTAGTTTTGTTCTAACCATGAAAATTGCTGGAGTTGGGTTCTTGATATTTATTTACATGCTAATATTAGTTTGTAAGGGATTCAATGCACTAAAGCTGAGGCAATTTAGTACCAACTTGAGATATGTTTAACCAACTCACTCTATAAGTGGAAATCATAATAAAATTAAGGCCGTGTTTGATGGGAATTTTTAGTATAATTTGATAAAAGTTGATGAAATTTGTGGTTGAAAAGTCGTGGGTTACATTAAATATGTGATTAAAATTAATTGTTGATTTAGATTTAGAATAAAATCTAGATTTTAATCCCCGCCAATGGCTATATATCAAGATACAGTTTGAGCAATTTGGTAAAGATCTTATACTTGATAAGTTTCAACTAAATTCCATGAATTTAAAACCAAGAAAACAAATATTACAAACATAACCCAATAGAATAGTTCAACATTTGTTCATATTTCAAAAATAAAAAAAATCGAAAATTTAGCAGAAATTTGATATCAATTACAAGGAGTAATGTATATAAAAAGAGTACCACAAATCTTAGAATTTCGAGGAACAAAAGGGCAGGCAAGCCCATCCATATATGTTGGTTATTGAAGTGAATTTTACGATGAAATTGCTGTTTGAACTTTTATTATACTGGGTTTCCAATTTAAATGGTGAAACAAATAAAATTCCTCTTAATCCAAACCACTGGACTGTAAAGTAAAATGCAATAATAAAGAGAGAAGAGTCACCTTCAAAATCCATATACTATCAATGTAATCCTCAACAACCTCCGTCCATCGCTCCAATTCTTCATCATTTTCATCATCGTCATCATTATGCTCGAAATTGAAGTTTCTCAAGGGCTCTGCATTGGAGTCCCACCGCCGGGACCTGCAAACGAGCGGCCGCAATTCGCGGAGAAAACGGTGATTGGATAAGGATTTTCTGGTAGTGAGCAGTTGGGGCGGCGGCGGCTGAGGTGGCGAGGGAAATAATGTAGAGGAGAAATAAAGAGATATGCCATTAGAGGTGTTCATTTGTGCCAGCATTTCTGCACCATAATAATATCGCTGTGTTGAGAATATTATTTTATTTTATTCGGCAGTCACACCGTTTAGATTTTATTAAATTGGTGGTAATAGAAAATCATTTACTTTAGCCTAGCTATGTCAACGAGTCGAATTGAGTCCGAGTCGAAAAAAAAAATTCGGGCTCGGCTCGAGCTTTTTTCGGCCGAGCAAAGCCCAGTCGAGAAAAAAAGGCTTTGCCCAAGCTTTGGCCCGAGCCGTCTCTGATTTTTTTTCCTTGTGATGCCTACGCAGGCAGTAAAAAAAAGCTGTCTGCCTCTTTTTTTTTTTTTTACGGGTCGATCGAGCCACACGGGCCGGCCCGGGCTCTAGCCGATGCCCCAAACAGAGCCCGAGCCGACGAGCTTTTTTGTCATCCCTACTTTAGCCTCTATTCGGTGGCGATTAAAATTAAAAAAAAAAATAGTAGATTTTAATAGAAGTTTATAAAATATATAGTTGAAAAGTTGAGAATTTCATAAACTGTGTAATTAAAATTAATTGTTGACTTGACTTAAATTAAATTTTAATTTTAATTTTAATTTCAACCAAACAAAGGTTATATTTACGTGCTTTAAAATGAAGGAAAATGGTACTTTATTTCACTTTTGCATTTATTATTTTATTTTATATATCGTTGGCTCCCCTTTTGAATTTTTTTTTGGATAGATATCGTTATTAGAGATGAGACATGTAAATTAATAGAAAATTGAAAACAAAAATGCATCAAAAAAGTTAGACATAATTACTATAAAGAATAAAGATCGATAATTTTAAGTGCAACTAATAAAATTGTGACGTATCTTTAACAATTTGAATTGTAAATTTTATCATATCTCTAAAATCTTTAGGTGGGTCGGTTAAATAGTGTATTCCAACAGTTCCCAAGTAAAAATTAGAGATGAATATTGAATAGTGAAAATCTTTAACTCTATGACTAATTGGCCGTTTTCACTTTTGGCCAAGTGAGAAATTTTTACCTTTTTTATGCTCATTTAAACCGTGTATTTGAACAATAAGCCATTGTTTGATGGTTATTATTTTGAGAAAATTAAGTTTTCAATAGTTATTTTTCGGAGAATGTGTGATTAAAAAGTAGAGAAAAATTCTGAATTCATGTATAAAATATTTTATTATATAAATGTATTTGAAAATGAGTATGATAATTAAAGAATTTTAAAATAATGGTTGTTAGATAGAAGCTAAAATATTTTTCACATAGACACAAAACTTTTTCTGACATTTTAACCACAAATTTTCTAAAAAATTATTATTCGAAGCATCATTTTCCCTCAATTCCTCCTCGTAACACAGTTTATTTTCAAGTTTGTCTTAAACTCTGAGTGTTTCCTTTGCAAATGGTCTCTGCAAAAATGGAAAGATGCTGTGTGGTTCTTCTGTGCATTCTTCGAACACTGATTCTGATGAGTTTTATTGAATTTTGTTTGCGTCTGTGTGGCTGTTATAGACGTTGAAAGAGACGAGACTGCCATCAACCATTACAACTGTGGCACTGAAAACCATGGT
>CADEPD010043083.1:0-10440 GCA_902829195.1 Fraxinus dipetala | reverse complement strand
TTTTTTGTTTATTTTCAACCAAAATTCATAACTTTTATTTATGTTTTAATCACATATTTTATAGAAAAAAAAATCTAATTTTAGCCAAATTAATCAAGGACTTTAATAAATTATTAATGAGAAATGCTAAATGCACAGTCCTATCACAATAGGAGGGGCCGCACCTTTTTTTTTTTGGCGTGACTCCCCCATTGTGAGAGGGTTGTACACAAAATTGTAAAATTTGGTGTACAAATAGCCAAATTCATTATTAATTGGACTTCGTTTTGTAACATTTTGTGCGTATGTTCGGTTGTGTGAACCGTGAACTCTTTGAATTCCTTTTTAGTTTGTGTATTGAGAGATGATTCGTTTCATTAATTCGAGGCATTAAAATTTTATATTAAGGTTTGAACTTTGAAAATTGCTATTGTGTTTCTTTTATTATTTTAATTTTTTTGGCACGTCTTTGTTGGGACATCTACTCTTTAAAAATTACTGCTTGGCAGCTCATGTAGACTCGTTATTTGTTTTGTCAATTAGAAATGGTCTTTCAAGTTTATTTCTTTCTTTATTTATTCTATTTCTTTGGACTTTTTTTGTTTTAATTAACGAGTTATCTCGTCACAAAAACTGTAGTCAAATATATAGAATATGCAGAAAATGAACTCCGAATATAAATATATTATTACTGAAAGACTTTGTTCATTCACTCATGGTAAATCAATAAAATACGAAGGAGCAACTCATTCTCTTGTATATTTATTTTGTTACATTTTTTTAAAATCGAATTTATGTTCGTGCTTTTAAGGTCCCAAATAAATGATTATAGCCCACGATCACAAAAAATCGATAGTTATCCACGATACAAACTAAAATTAGTGGTTATAAAACCTCTCAAAAACTCGCATAATCATCTAAACTCAAATTTAAAGCCCTTTTTCTTATAGTCGTTACGAAGATTTATTTAGAAAACCATAAAATTCTAACCAAGAAATGAAAGAAGAAGAATGGAAAGGCTCGATAAGAACGGGAATGATCAATTGCGGAGAGTAAATACCATGTGTACGTCCTCCAAAGATCCGACGGAGAATCTTAACGAAATATTTGACAAGTCACGAGAACTTAGTCAGATCAAATAACCCACAATAAGTGACGTATCAAGATTACAGTAAAGACAACGCACATGGATAAATTTCAAGTGACAACTTTAGTTCAATGAGATTATTTGTAGCACTTTTCCAATAATACTAGTATTGACACGAATCACGTCTTTCAAAGTACAAATTCTTTTTTTTGCCCTGACAAATGCATCACTACACTTGAACTTATGGATGAAAAGCATTTATGTACCGCTAAGCTAAGGTCCCAATTAGCTCGAGCCGTCTCTATATAAATGTAAAAGCATTTATTTACTAGTGATGAAAACTATTCTTCTTTTACTGCTTTAACATTTTATCCTTGGCTTGCATAAATCATTGCACTGGATAGGAATTAATCTATTTGTACAATATTTTTTGTACAACGTTGTCGACAATGTTGGTTGTGACAAAAAAATATGGATTGAAAAGATTAATTGTTTTTTAAATTGTCAAATGATAATATGCGATTGTCCAATGACTACATGCCACATTACATGTCAAAATCATTGTACACCCAACATTGTTTAATTGATAGATCATGAAGCACTAGAATCCCTTTTGAACCTATTAAAACGACCCCCATTGGGCCACGTGGCATTGAGATGCTCCATGATTTCTCTCTAACAAAACCCAATTATGTCATTACACGTTACACAATCTCATTGGCTCGCCTCAAAGTAACCGGTCCGCTGACGCTGGGCCATCACTTTCACGGCCAAGGACACAACCAAAGAGATAAAACATAGAAGTGGGCCTAATCACTTTATGACATTAAATTCCAATTATACACTTTATTTAGTCTTTTAATTACAATAATGCCACTACAGTTGTTAACTACTTTTAAATAGATTTTTAAAAAAGAATTATAACTTTTCTAGAGAACTAATTTTTTGTTAATAAGTGAATAAATACATTTACGAGTCTATACTGAACGTCGCTTCTGAAATTGTACATATTGTTTGAAACATGTCATCGTGTAATTTCATTAAATACGTTTCATTTTTATCGAGATACTTGACTAATTATCAAAAATTACACAAGTCTAATCAAACTAAGCTAATTCGATCCGGTCACAATTAAAATCTAGTTGGTCAAATTTTCAATTCTATCTACAAACCTGAATTTTTTTATTTCAATTTCACAATTATTTTTCTAGAATAATTTATATGATCATTATATTAATTCGCACGTACACATAACAATTAACATTTTTATCTGGGAAAACATGAAAGTGAAATGAGTAAATTTACATCACTTTTTACGCTTTACAATATACTTTTTTGGAGCATAAAAAGAATCGAGCAAGAACTCGATCTCATCGGAACTGGGAAAAGATATGATTAATCGGATGAACAACAACAATTAGTCTATTGAAAATAAAAGGGCACGAAAGGGTACTTGAAGGGAGATAGGGTTCACCTTTATCGGGTTTTGACATCAAGCTGTTCGAGGAAGTAATACAGGAATGCTAACCATTAATCTAAGGTTTCAAAAAGGCATATTGACTTATCACAAGCGGTAAAAATCAAATCCTTGAACACTAAATTATAATAATAAAATACTATCATCAAACAAATTCAAGGACAGAGAATCAACTTGTTTAGAAATTAATCTCGATGCTGGTTCACCACAATAAAAGTCGAACATGATCTTACTAGTGAAGCAAATTTATAAAATAATAAATTTAGAACTATGTAGCCTAATTTAGAAGTTGACTTTCTACAATATCACGTAAAAATCTAAACTCGTTACTAATTAATCTTCCTCACGGTGCACAACACACCTTCGAGGATGGGACCCCCGATCTCTAATGCATTCATGGTGGTTCTCATGCGCCTTTAAGCACATCACAGGTGAGAGATTTTTGGTAAAGGAGATTATCCGATTGTATTTTTTAGAAAATTTTGTGACTATGGATGTAACTTTTAATTTTTTTCATTTAACCCCTATTTGGACTCCATTATTTCACATTTCAATGAGGAGAATAATAATTTTCTGAAAAATATGTGGTCGAAAAGGAAGAAAAATTATGTAGGTTTGTGTGTAATATTATTTTATTAAAGAATGTGTGGCTGATAAGAAGATAGAGAAAAATGAATTTTAATTAAATGAAGGCCAAACAGGGGTTGTTTATTTAAAGACAGAACATATTTGTTCTTTTACGTGGATGTAACTGTTAAAATGGACGAAAGACGAGTTTTACTATATTTTTGAAAGGTTGGGAATGTCTAATGTTAAAAAATGTTAAGATTAAATTAGAAACATATTGTAAAGATTCGAAATGAAATAATTGTAATTAGTACAAACTAAGTGTTTGTTTGTTTCTCATTATTGAGAGAAAAATAGAGTAATGAATAGTATTTTTTTGGAAAATGTGTGATTGAAATTTAAAATAACTTTACTGATTTGTGTGTAGAATATTTTATTAGGTAAACGTGTGGTGAAGAATTTTATTGTAACAAACAATATTTTAGATTAATGATAAATAAATAGAGACTAAATTACACTTTCGTTTCCATACTTGAGTTGAGGATGCAAAACATAATAACACCTAGATAATATGTGTCTGCCCATCATTGCGGCTTGATTTCCAACCCACTTTCACTCCTTCACTTTCTATTTTTACCATCCCATTTATAATTTATCCCGTCGACATATATTTTCATCCCACGAGATTTGATGAGAAGTAAAATCTGATGTCACATTTGATATTTTCTCTGTATTCAAGGGTAATTTCGTCAATTCAAAGCAGATACGTACGAGTTAACGAGTTGGCGTGTATGTATGAGTTGCTCGGTTGAATAATGAATAGATAGGAGTGTGAACACAAAAGAAAGTTTGGGAAAAGCAGTGCTTTCAGTGGAAATATACCTTTTCTACCCTTAATTATATTATTGTTTATATTTTATCCTTGCAATAATTATTGTATTAAAATATTTTGGTATACATACATATTATTTTGCATTTTCTTGGATTGTTTTGAAGTGGATGAATTGGGATATAGATAATGGTGCTGTGCTAGAACAGACATTTCTACCACCATATTCTCCTCATCTTGCTTTTGCGGATTCTTGTTCAATAGTGTCCATACGAATCAAAATTCTACTTTTTTCTTCTAGTTTCTCTCATTCTGGCTACATTATTACTGCTTATTGCACCCATAATCTACTTATTTTTAACTTAAGCAGGCTTGAAGTTGAGGGTCAAACACACATACCCACACGATTAGTTTTTTATACAAGATTTTATGGAGACCCTTTGAAGCAAGATTGTGCTGTCAGGTTCTCTGTCTGGTATTTTTGATTTGATTGCAATTCTTAAAAGGATATTTGCTTAGTTTGCTTCTATCTATTTCTCCATCTGCGTCGTTATCCGAATTTTTTAAAGGAGCTGTTTGGGAATTGAAAAAAAGCTGGAATCTTGGGAACTTCTTCCTTTGATGTGGGTGTTCAAGAAGTTCTTATTTCCGTCAATTCTTGGTCTTTATCATACAGATTTGAAGCAATTTGGTGGATAAGATATAATTTTTTGACTGGAGGGTTGGGAGATTGTAGACTCACATGAAAATAGCAAAAATTCAGAAGGGATTTTACTTTGACATTGTTAGATTCATATGAACATAGCTAGAATTCAGAAAAGGGTTTTCAATATGATATTGTTTGATGTTAATTTCTTTGTTACATGAGTTTATTCCATGTAGTTGGATTTGGCTTGAAGGTGGGGTATCAGCTTTTGATGTCATGTTGCTGGTTTTTGTCTCTGATTTCTTTGAATTTGTTAAGTAATGGTGGAATCATGACTACCAAGACCAGTTGGCTTGATGATGGAGGGCGGATATATATGAAATTGTGGGATTTGATTTCGGAGAGCAGTTATAAGTTCCACCATCATTATTCCCAGTATATCGGGTCGAGGAAAGTTAGGAAAAACTGGTGGAGGAAGCTTTTATGGGCATGGATTGGGTTCTGGATTGTAGTATCCGTTTGGGTGTTCTGGTACATGAATTCACAAGCTTACGAGAAGAGGAAAGAGACACTTACGAGTATGTGTGATGAGAGGGCTAGGATGTTGCAAGACCAATTTAATGTTAGTATGAATCATATACAGGCTATGTCTGTTTTGATTTCAACCTTCCACCATGGCAAGAACCCTTCTGCCATTGATCAGGTAAAACTCATCATCTTTAAGCTAAATTTTGGTGCACCGTCTTAGACCGTAGAAAGAATTAGTACAAAATTAGAATGGATAATAATAGTTGGATGGTAATATGGTGGATTGAGGTGGATAATATTGTTTAATCTTGGCAAAAGATGCCATCTTAACTATCAACCTTATAATATAATGTGGAGGATGGCGATAGTTTTGAATGTGATAAGATTACTTGTAAGCATAACCATTTTTTAACTAAAATATCAAAAATACTATCCATCTTAAGCCACCATAAGGCCATTCACTAATTACTATCTATTGTGATTTTTTATAAAGTCTAATATGATGCATCAAACACAACCTTAATGATTAAGTTTCATTTCTTTATGAAAGGCAGAGACTGATAGTTCTTCACATGAATTGAGCATTTCTTTGTGAATTGGTTAATCCCAGGGCTTTAATCCTTGTTTTTAATCATTTCAAAGCTTCTATTTTCTGTTAATCACTGTTAATTTACTTCTTGGTTTTCTGCTTATAGCAAATTGATAAATTTGGTCAAAGGAAAAGGTATTGTGAGATTCTTGTCAATAATAAGCATAAAACTCCTTACTATTTTTTAGCTTTAGGAGCCATATTCATGTGCTTTTCTCTCTATTCTCTAGTATCCTATCCACAAAAATTTGAACTTCAAAATCTTGCAGAATACTTTCGCGAGGTACACGGATAGAACAGCTTTTGAGAGGCCCCTCACAAGTGGGGTGGCATATGCTGTAAGGGTTCGACATTCTGAAAGAGAGGAATTTGAAACCGAACAAGGCTGGAGCATTAAGCGAATGGATGGTGTTGAACAAACCCCAGTTCATGAAGATGAGTATGATCCAGCGGACCTTGAGCCATCACCAGTACATGAGGAATATGCCCCCGTCATTTTTGCCCAAGATACTGTTGCACATGTAATTTCTGTTGATATGCTCTCTGGAAAGGTAAAGTTCTTAGTTTTATGACCTGTAATTTGCTAATTATTCAACAATTTTCGAGCTGTAGCCGTTTAAACATAGTTAACATCTTGTATAATCCAACAATGTCCATTGTTTACATCATATACGTTACTTTATGTTCGAAGTTGAAAGGAGAGGTAGGGGGAAAAAAAACATAGGAAGACTTTATTCCATAAATCTTCGTGTTGACAGGAAGATCGTGAGAATGTATTACGAGCAAGAGAATTAGGAAAAGGCGTCCTCACTGCTCCTTTCCCGTTGCTCAAAACAAAGCGCCTTGGAGTAATATTGACTTTTGCTGTCTATAAAAGAGATCTTCCCCCTAATGTATCTCCAACAGAAAGGATCCAAGCAACTGCCGGGTATGTCATCTCTCTTCAGATTGTGTGTAGTCGTGTAGATGTTATGCTCAAGCAGCCAAAATTAAAAGAAGTAAGATATATGATTATGTCATGAAGAGCAAATTTTTCTTTCCCTCTTCTATGTTAAGACGGTCATTGCTGTAAAATAATTTCCCTTCTTAAACAACCAAATCTGCGACTTCTAAAATTCTTATTTTCGTAAACAGAGATAAAACAAAGTTTTAAAAAAAGAAGAAGAGATAAAACATAATTATGTCAACTTAAATTTGTAAAAACACGGTTAATGAGATATGGAGGTTGATTAAAAGACTATTTTAATGTTTCTACTTCTTCTTAATAGGTACCTTGGTGGAGTTTTCGACATTGAATCACTTGTAGAAAAATTACTTCAACAGCTTGCCAGCAAACAAACTATCCTTGTGAATGTGTATGATACGACTAATATCTCCCATCCTATCAGCATGTACGGTTCAAATATGTCGACTGATGGGCTGCATCGTATCAGTGCTCTTAACTTTGGAGATCCATTCAGAAGGCATGAAATGCATTGCAGGTGATCAGAACTCTCTTCTCTTTGAGCTTTTTCCTCTGAGCTTTGCCATATCTAGCTAGATAACAGGAAAAGGAGACTAAATTTCTTAAACATTAATTAGCTTTCAGGCATCAAGATGAGTGTGAGGCATGGATGAAATTCATAAAAGATTTTGTTCTTAAAAAATCTTCAGTTTTGAATATCTAGAAACTAGACGGAATACTAGATTCTCGATTTCCATATTCCTACGTTCTCTCTGATTATAATAAACTCGAGAAGCCTATATAATGATTCCGTTGCTCATAATTAACTGCTAAAAAAATATTCTATTAATACAGATTCAAACAAAAACCTCAATGGCCATGGGTAGCAATAACAACATCTATTGGCATCCTTGTAATTGCGTTGCTCATAGGGCAAATATTCCACGCCACAATGAATCGAATAGCGAAAGTTGAGGATGATTATCATCAGATGATGAAGCTTAAGAAACGTGCCGAGGCTGCTGATGTTGCAAAGTCGCAGGTACTTGCTTTAATTACTTAATCAGTTAAATTTTATATTAAAGGAGTATGTGCAAATGCATCTAAAATAATTCCATATGACTGCAGTTTCTTGCTACGGTTTCCCATGAAATCAGAACCCCAATGAATGGTGTTCTTGGTGAGAACGTAAATTCTTTCTTTTGCTGGTGATGTATTTTGGTATCTCTGATTTCTTGTGTTGATGAAATTACACCCAAAGAGATGACATCATTTTTTTCATATCAGGGATGCTGCAAATGCTTATGGATACAGATCTGGATGAAACACAACAAGATTATGTCAGAACTGCACGGGACAGTGGTAAAGCTTTAGTTTCGCTCATGAATGAGGTTTTGGACCAAGCAAAGATTGAATCTGGTAAACTTGAGCTGGAGGCAGTCTGCTTTGACTTGAGGGCAATTCTGGATGATGTTTTATCACTTTTTTCTGGAAAATCACAAGGAGTAGAGGTATACTTTTGATTTATTGCTTTTTCACCCTGCTTGTTTTGTTCGGTTCTCTTACTCTAAGGCCCTTTTATTTTCCTAATGCACTTTATATAATTGCATAAGCAGTTGGCAGTATACATCTCCGATAAAGTCCCTGAAATACTAGTTGGTGATCCAGGAAGATTCCGTCAGATCATTACAAATCTGATGGGCAACTCAATCAAAGTGAGTGCTATATTTTGAACTTGTTATTTACACTGAAAAAATTGGGCAAAAATTTTGAGGTTCCGGTATTTCATTGATCATATAAAACCAAATTTTCTATTTGGGATAGAATTGGGTAGCTAAACCATTGTGAAGTCGACACAACAGATATAATGCTTTTTATATGAATGTGCATGTGTTATGTTCAAAAGATATATGCATGTTCTATCATGAATGTGTTAGCAAAATTAAAGTATCTAGAAATCTAGAGGATGTAGTTTGTATTAGATTAATTTTGCAAAAAAGAGAAATTGATCCTCTTTCTAATTTAATGCTTGTTTGGAAAAACTTAAAAATTACTAAAAAGTCGAGGTCCAAGTCAATAATTAATTTACACCATACATTTCATGTGACCGTTGACTTTTATCAAAATTTGCTAAGACTTCTATCAATAGTGTAAACAACCTCTTATTGTTTTTCTTTGCATTACTTGTTCTTTTGCTGGGTTTTCTTCACAAATAGGCGACTTGTTTGTGAATTCATTAGTGAGATAATTGACTCGAATTATTATAGTGGTATATCATGCTCTAGCATATGTTCAAAGCTAATAAGCAATTATGTATGCATTTTAGTAACTGTCAACTAATGATTTCAAGTACTGCTAGTTCACCGAGAAAGGACACATATTTGTGACTGTCCACCTTGTTGAAGAAGTGGTGGAGGAATTAATGGAAGTGGAGACAGAATCACCTTCAAGTGGCACTTTGAGTGGGTTGCCCGTAGCCAATAGACGGCTAAGCTGGAAAAAATTTAGAATTTTCAATCAGGAAGGATCTGCTACATCATTGTCACCATCCTCAACTGACCAAATTAATCTGATAGTTTCGGTAGAAGACACGGGTCAAGGGATCCCATTTGAAGCTCAATCGCGTGTTTTCACCCCCTTCATGCAAGTTGGTCCCTCGATCACGAGAACACATGGTGGCACAGGTATCGGGCTAAGCATAAGCAAGTGTTTGGTCCACCTAATGAAAGGTGAAATTGGCTTTGTAAGCTTGCCGCAGATTGGATCCACCTTTACTTTTACGGCTGTTTTCACCACTGGCTACTCCAGTGTCAATGACCAGAAGAGTCATCATATTAACAATCAGCCCAGCCCCATTTCTTCAGAATTTCAGGGAATGAAGGCTTTACTCGTGGACCCTACACCCGTAAGGGCACAGGTCTCCAAATATCACATCCAGCGACTTGGAATACACATTGAAGTAATTCATGATTTGAATAACATAAAATTTGGGAACACGATTATAAACATGGTTTTCATTGAACAGGAAGTTTGGCATGAGGATTTAGGCTTGTCGACTCTCATTGTCAACAAACTGAATGGAACAAATTGTAAAGTTACTCCTAAAGTGTTTCTTCTATCCAATTCTATAGGTTCTACTCGAGCCAATTTCTCTGCTTCAGGTGTTTCCCCTCCATTTATCATTATGAAACCACTGAGGGCAAGTATGCTTGCTGCATCCCTACAGCGAGCTATGGGTGTTGGGAACAGAGGAAATTATCGGAACGGAGAGCTTCACACTCTATCCCTCCGAAATCTTCTACGTGGTAGAAAAATTTTAGTTGTAGATGATAATAGGGTTAACCTCAGAGTGGCTGCTGGGGCCCTGAAGAAGTACGGTGCTGATGTGGTCAATGCAGAAAGGGGGAAAGAGGCAATCTCACTGCTAACACCACCCCATCATTTCGATGCCTGTTTCATGGATATTCAGATGCCAGAAATGGACGGGTAAGCATCACGCAATTTTTAGTTTGATTGGCACTTTTGAACTTTAGTATTTAGTTATTAGATCCACGGTAACTTCTCACTTGTTGAATACTGAAAAAACTGTGAAAGGTGTGAGCAGCTTATAAGCTACTTATTTAAACCAATTATTTGTGTAAATTAAGTTGTTGAATGTATATCATATCAGCATTGACTTCTCAGGCTGCTTTTCTTTCTTAAGTTTATAGATATTATTTGGTTTCTTGGAGTTTTAGCTGCTATTTACAATGTAGAAATTTCTACAGCTTCGAAGCTACAAAGAGAATTAGGGAC
>CADEPD010043080.1:0-12733 GCA_902829195.1 Fraxinus dipetala | reverse complement strand
TTAGAACAAAGTTCCTCAATAACACCAATACCTCTTTTTATTTGATTAACCACTAGGGAGGTGCTGATGTTATTGAGGAACTTTGTTCTAATAATGACAACCCTATGATAACTTCATCTTTTGAAAGAGACGAGATAAGAGATGCTTCCCATCTATGAAGGGGCTAATTACATTGGATTACTTCTCTATAGCATGCATAACACCCCGCCTAGGCGATGGAGGGTCAACCTCTTCATTGTACCTCGATGGAAGTCATGCATTACCTCAGCTACCTTATATATGGCCTTATATTGACCAGATATAATGATGATGTGGAATGCGGGCATGTATGGCTTACTAGTCGGCTGCTATGTCGTGGTAATCTGGAGCTTCATCATAGGAGGCATAATAATAGTCCCCAAGTCCATATAGATATTTATATAATGCATGGACTTTTAAGTGTAGGGTTGAGTAAATAGTAGTATTACGAGTGATTTCTTATCGTAGTCATGCGTTGGCGTGGAGCATTTTACCTTCTTTTGGTAAGGTAATTGTCCCAAGTCCAAACATGGATATTCATATAATGAGTGGAATTGAAGCACAGAGATAATATTTTAATACAATGTGTAGTAGCTATGCAAGTAATGAGCTTGTAGAGGCGAAGTCCTTGCTTGAGGAGCACTGAAAGATAGTAGCTTTGATGTAGATGCAAAGTCCTTGCTTGAGGATGAGGCTTTGAAAGATAGTAGCTTTGATGAAAACTTCAACACAGAGGCGAGGTTCTTCATTAAGGACAAGGCTCTATAAAATAATATCTTTGATGAATGCTTTAGCCTCTATTTGGTCTCCATTATCCAAAAATACATTTTTCTCTTTATTATTTTATACACATATTCTTCAATAAAATAATATTACACGTAAATTCAAAACTTCTGCTTATTTTTTAATCACACATTCTCCAAAATATTACTATTCAAAAATGTATTTTTCTTCTAAAATGTAATGGAACCTAGACAAAGGCTTACTATAAAGGGAAGGTCCTTTTTTGAGGATGAGGCTTTGAAAGGTAGTAGCTTTAATGAAAGTTTTGATACAAAGATGAGATCTGTGCTTGAGGACGAGGCTCTGAAAGGTAGGCACCTTCACGAAGCTTGTGAGGTAAAGGCTAGGTGGGTCTCTAAGTTGAGAAGACATCAATGCATGGGATCATGAGGTCAGTCTCATAGGTTTTAAAGTAGCTCGCTTTGAGATACTTTACACCTCTCTTGTCGATGTAACAAAAATAATTCTTTGCAATGAGTGGCTTAGCCATGTCAAAGGTGCACTCCTTTCGAAATAAATTAACCTTGTGGGATGGTGGATGGTTTATCATTGCCGAAGGATTCCTTATGGTGGTACAGTCATGGAAGGCTTCATCTTCATAGGTATCAAAGTTGGACTCCTTTAGGGTTCTTCACACATCTCCTCTCAAAGCGGATTAACTTCTTTTCATGGTAGTACATCTATGCCAAGGGCTTCCTCCATGGTGGATGTTGTAGCTATGGAAGAATTCGTATTTGTAGGTATTAAGGTAGGATCCCTTTAGGTTGTTTCACACATCTTCTTTCGAAGCGACTCTACTCCTTTACATAGTGGATGCTTCATCCATGCAAGGGCTTCCTCCATGGTGGATGATGCAACCAGGAAGGCTTCGTCTTCATAGGTATCAAGGTAAAATCCCTTTGGGGTGCTCATACCTCTCATTTCAAAGTAGGTTAACTTCTTTGTATAGTGAATGGTTCATCCTTATCAAGGGATTCCTCCATGGAGGATGGTGCAGCCATGATAGACTTCGTCTTCGTAGGTATCAAAGTAGGACCCTTTTGGGGCACTTCACACATCTTTTTTTGAAGCAGTAACTTCCTTGCATGGTAGATGATTCATCCATGTCAAGGGCTTCCTACATGGATGATAGTGCATCAATGTAGGGGACAATGAGGCCATGCATGGTAGAGACACTGATGCAGATGAGGCTTTGCATACGTGAAGATACTGATGCATAGATAAAGATGAGGCCTTGCACGCACGAAAGCTCTGACACATAGGCAAAGATGAGGCCTTGCATCGAGGAGGCATTGATGTATAGGCGTATATTAGGCCTTACATGAAGGAGGCATAGATGCATAGGCGAAGATGATGCCTTGTATGAAGGAACACTGATGCATAGGTGAAGATGAGTCCTTACATGGTGGAAGCACTGATGCATAGGTGAGTATGAGGTGTTATAGTATTAGAGTCTCATGCTTTAGAAGTGAAGCCTTCAAAAGTAGATGAAACATTTATATAAAGATGAAGTTCCATGTCTCAGGGATAAGGCCACTTAATTTATCAAATTTGATCCCTTCTTTAGGCATCCTTCCTTCAGGGATTGTTCCCTTTATGGCCTCTTCTTTAGAGACCTCTCATTTTTTCAGTGGTTGTTTCATTCATAGCCTATTGTACCTCTCCATTTTTTTAGGTTTTGTTCCATTCGTGGACTCTTCTTCAAGTGCCTCTCTTTTTTAGAGGTTGTTTCATTCATGGCCTCTTTTTCGAGGCATCCACTTTTTCAGGGACCTTTTCTTTTTCAAAGTTTGTTTATTTATGGCCTCTTCTTTATAGGCATTCCCTTTTTTAATGGCCTTTCATTTTTCAAGAGTTGTTTCATTCATAGTCTCTTCTTCAGATGCCCTTCCCATTTCAAGGGTTATTCCATTCATGGCCTCTTCTTTAGAGACATCTCCTTTTTCAGAGGCTTCGACCATTTCCATGTTAGCTATTACCGTATTTACCTCATGGTTAGCTTTCTTTCATAGAAAGTTCATATAGTATTCCTTACGCTCGGTTTGGTTACCATTAATGGTAGAAATGCCATTATCACTGGACAATTTTAAGCGTAAACGATGGATAGAGGTGATGGCCCATAGTTTTCTAGGGTGGGTCTTCCTAATACTCCGTCATAAACAGACTTGTCGTCTACCGATAAAAACTTTATGAAGTGACCTGTCCTAGGGAATTTTTTACCATCTCAACTACAAGAGTAATTTTATTCCTTGGATGATTATATCACCTATGAACCTAAAGAGTGGGGAGGTTATATTTTGAGGCCTATGTATAACCACTCGTGCTTGTATTTGTATGATGAGTTGTTGTATAATGGAGTTATAATTCGTAATATTACTCATGTTGGTAGGTATTTTTGCCATCTCTCATGTGAGATGAGTTGTGACTCCACCACCTTTGTAATGATGAGTTTGGTAATGGGAGACATGGATTCGGATGGCCTCTTCTTTAGACACCTCTTTTGTTTTTCTTAAGTTCATTTCTTACGTATGGTGGATAGACGCCTCTTTTATCCAAAGATGAAAGGTCTTTCAGAACAGATTTTCTCTTCAAATCCTCATTTTTGAAGGAAGACCCAAAACACTCAATTGCAAAGAAAACTTAAACGTCTTTCCTTAGAAACTTTCACTTGTTCTTTTTCAAGAACAAAATCTTTCTTCAAAGGAGAGGTTGAAGCACATTTTTGGCAAAACTTTTCCACGAAGTTGCTCATAGCTAATAGTGTGGTTTCCCACAGACGGTGTCAATATGTTGACCTCGATTTTTGATAAAGATGACATCGCTAATAGATCTCGACTCCATTCATGTCCACGTAGCATTGCACCTGCACACTTGGATAAATCATTAGTTTTATGTGGTCTTCTTCTATGGTGGGGAAAGGCCGCCACGAGCACTCGACGGTCAAATTAGTTTATGCATGAGTGAATATTTAGGTATGTGATGTGCTAAAGACATGAGCCACTAAGTAAAAAGGGGTTAGGATCCCGAATTATAGAGAGAATAAAGAGAGAGCAAAGTTATAGTTGAGAAAATAAAATTGCACTATCTTTGAATGAGACTAAGTGTGAGCTTTTATAGTAGAAAATGTGGACTAATAACTATTGGATGAAGAGACATGTGGCCTTATTTCACTAATTGAGGCACCTTGTCACAGATGTCATTCTATTAATGTGTTTGACCATTAGACACCCTAGGACCTAGACCTAACATGTAAGTAGTAGACTTAACAAGTTGACTTGGTAGAGTAACTGTACAGAGGGTTCACATCAATCAATCTTGGAAGATCTTGTACAGAAGATCTTTTGAAAGAAGTGAGGTGGGAGATGCTTCAAATCAATGTAGAGGCTAATTGCCTTGGATTTTCTCTTTGTAACATGTGAACACCTCGCCTAGGCCATGGAGGTCGACCACTTTATGTCACCTTGATGGAAATTCTTTACCTCAGCTGCCTTATATATAGCCTTACTTTGGCCAGTGGAGTGTGGGACTAGTTGGCTTGTTCGCTGGCTTCCATATGGTGGTGATCCAGAGCCTCATCATAGGAGGTGTAACAGAAATAAATATTAGTTCGAGTGGCAGCATGGGACTAGTTAGTGGGACCATCAATAATCTTATATACTTGTACAATTGCTTAATAGTAAAATTAGACTAACATGAGATATCACCTATCCTTAAAACACAAATATAACAGGAGAACATACGTACGTGCTATTACACTTGGTCTTGATCAAATGAGCTTAAGGCCAGTAAGTTAAATTTCATCAGAGAGGCAACCAAATCCAAAAATATAGGTTCAAAGGGACCATCAACTTTGGTAAAACTTAGCTAGCACTTAAGAGATAATTTTAACTCCAAACTATTATTAAGTGCGCGTGCGAGCACACGTGTCCAAAGACAATATTGGCACATAGGTTGTAAGCATTATGCTTTAGGTCCGATCGATTTTAAGATGTAAACACCTTTAATATGATTGATGTATTTTTATTTATGGCTAATCTATTATTTAATTGAGTTATTATTCTGATAAATTGAATTGATAAAGTCCTTAGATTCAAGTTTTGATAACTTGTTAATCATAAATAGTTGTGATTATGAGTTACAAGTTACATATGATTAAATCTTAAATTATCCATGATCGTAAGTAACAATAAGATATGTATATCATTATTGTAGATGGACCAGCATGTATGACATTTCTAACTTACTAAGTGAGTAGCTAATCTAACATGTTAAAATATAATGGCATTTAAACAATGTACAAAGATAACAAAATATTGGAGACTCGCTACAAAGATTTCATATGGATAACTGTCTAAGTGTCAGTAGTTAATCATTAACGTTCGGTAGTTGAATTGATAATTCAACTTGAGGTCATCATAATACCTTATATGAGGCCGTTACATTTTGGTGATGTTGGATGTTACTCTATCAATAGTTGATAATACAATATCCTTCGAGTGTAAAAAGTGCTATATCTATATATTACATGGCATGTACGTAGTGGAAATGGTCCCACATTGGCTGAATTGACATCTATTATGTTAATTGAATTGAGCTGATTAAATAAGATAACTTCTCCAATAGATCATCTCAATCCATTTCCTTTCATCTATATATGTGTAAGTCCAATTTACATTTAAAGTAATGTCATTCTAACCCCTAGCCAAATCCTTCTCTTCCATCTCTTGCATTTATCATTTTTCGTCTAACTTTTGATTTGGTCGTCGGAGTGCAAATGGTCATCGAACCTTTTTCTTGGGTAGTGACATTTGCATCCTAATATGGTGTTCAAATGTGTGGGTAATACCTACATGGAGAGGAGGTGGCCAAAATTATGTTGGCCATGAGTTCGCCGGATTTTGAGGTCAACAGATTAGCACCATTTGTGGAAAATTGAAATGTTAACATGATATCACCATTCTCTTTTGGTATGATTGTTGGATGGATACCCCATTGGCATCCCTATTCCCATACCTGCAGCACACATTTGTGAGGGTGTGGGATTTTTTTGATAAAATTGGGTGGGATATAGGAAGTTTATTACAGGTTCTCCCTCCTCTTATGGTAGTACAGATAGGGGCTATACCTTTATGTCCAGATTCTTTAGATCGCATTGTTTGGCTAAATACACTGGATGGTAGCTTCATTACCAAGTCAACATGGCAGCTCGTACATACGGGATCCCAGTATCAGGATTTGTATCAGTTACTGTGGAGCTCCATTTTGCCAGTTACTCTTTCATTCTTCCGTTGGAGGCTATGGTAGGACCTCATCCAATAGATGTGATTATTCAGAGGAGGAATGGATGCCAGTTGGCCTCTCGTTGCCAGTGTTTTTCTAAAATTGAGACTATCAATCACATCTTCACTGGCAGTAGCATCTCCGATCAGGTATGACAATATTTTTGGGGATATTTTTCATATACCTATGAGTTCAGGAGAGGGAGTCAAATATAGATTTCAAACATGGCAGTATTTTGGACAGTATGTTCGTTAGACTCATTCGCACTATCATTCCTCTACTGATATTTTGGTTTCTTTGGACCGAGAGGAATGATACGAAGCATAAGGAGATCTACATGGTGGCCAAACGTATCATTTGGAGGGCTTATCATATGATCCATTTTTTTCATATGGGAAGAATGTTTCAAGTGTACATTGGCAATAGGATTTGATACTTGCACCCATCTTTGGTATTTCTTTGGACCTCTCTTCTTCATCTTTCCCAGTTATGGTTTGGTAGTACACTCTATAGTTAGATCTGTCAAGATCAATATTGATAGATGCGTCAATGATAGTTTTACGTGTGGGAAAGGCGTCATCCGAGATCACGCAGGTCACTGTATTAGGGTTTTCTCAGCTTAGTACGGATCATGCATGATATTAGAGATAGAGCTCAGGGCTATTTTTTATGAGATTTTACTAGCTAGAGGACTTGATATTTCAGACATTTGGATTGAGTAGATTCTGTAGTGGCTATTAATTGTATCACTAGAGGAAGATGATCATAGGCTATTCAGGCATACTTAGACGATCGCAGATATTGTATCATTCGATAGAGACACAGTTTTCCCATCTACATAGAGGAAAATCAGGTTGCACATGCTCTTACTGCAGAGGTTGGGATCATCGATGATATCAGATTTATAGAACAATTGACCTATCACGACATATTATGGCACTCGTACAGATTGATAGACATAGACTACCCAGCATTAGAGTATGATTTTTTAGTTTTTATTCTTATTTTTGTCCATTATCATTTTTTTCATTGTAAGGGAAGTAGTACTTCCTCATTTACTACTTTCA
Source organism: Fraxinus dipetala (assembly GCA_902829195.1). Classification (NCBI taxonomy): domain Eukaryota; kingdom Viridiplantae; phylum Streptophyta; class Magnoliopsida; order Lamiales; family Oleaceae; genus Fraxinus; species Fraxinus dipetala. The sequence continues at coordinate 5,585 of CADEPD010043080.1, read as the reverse complement.
TTATTTCCTCATGTAACCACAGTATTCCTTTGCCACAAGTGAAGGTTTATTAATAACATTTCGGAGGTACCACCCTCCTTTAACGAAAGAAAACAAACCATGTTATTACCACATCTAATATGCCATCGGAAAGGGTGATTTTTTTTGGACAATTTCTTCTACCAAAAAATATCGAAGAACTCGACCACAAGAAATGATGAAAAATGGCTATTGGAAGTAGATGTAAAATGAGTTATCATGCACAAAACGGGAAACAACATAGACACAGAAGAAGCAAGCTTTTATGAATTTCCAAAGTCCAAAAGTGAAAAAAGATAGAGCAATCACGACTCCTCTGTTTTTTATCTCACCAATGTTCAATATCTCATCCTTTCGGAATAGCAAATTTATTCTTTGGCCAATGGTTCTTCACCTTGATCTAATGGGTTCATTGCCTTTTAGTCATTTGGAGAATTGTTATATGTAAATTATTATAAAATTAATCTAGCTTGAGAATGTTCGAGAGATGCATACAATCTTTAGTAGATGATTAAAGAAATCGTTTCCAACAGAAACATATTCAAGTTTGAAATTATGCACTTAACATGTTCGACATATTGCGCGAGGTTAAATGCAGCCTCCACCTGCATCCAGTGAGGTAAATAGAGCAGGCAAAACCAAGAATAACAACTGCATCTATTAAGTGTATTAGAGGTCATTTATCTAGACTCGCATCATCCAAAGCTTTTATTAGCCACACGAAACCTCTAGAAGCAAAGTAATGAACTAGCCATGACGTCGCATTACCTCCAACAACGACAAAGTCTTAGTACTAATGGAACTCCAAACATATCGCTGGGTCTTGTACTTGTCCATTGTATCTGTCGTCGATGTTATATCTCGCAAGTGTAGGAATCGTAACAAGTAATAAAGTGGACCTAAGAGTTCATATATCGATCCCATAAGGAGTTCTATCTAACCATTGGTTAAATTATTCATAATTTTAATTCAAATTAATTTTATTTTATGATTTTTTATTTTTATTATACTAAAAAAATTGATTTTGTAGAATTCACTAGTTCACCATAGCTATCCCTTTAGTCTCAATCACCAATTCTTATAATAATTGATTATGTTTACCTGATTGAATTATTTTAACATATTCAATTTACGTTTCTTGAGTTCAAATTGATTATATTTGACCAAGTCAATTTCATATCTTTATATGAATCCGAATATACCTTAGTTAAACGCCTTAAATTTCTAAGAATCTATGTAACGATTGCATTAACTAGAAAATGTATCTCTAATCTTTTATACTAGTTCTCGGCTTTTACTATGCGGTCTAAACAAATAATTCACCTCTCGATGTAATTATCGCTCATAAAATCAATTGGAGATGTAAAACTTTTTTATTGAAATTAAGATTCAAAACTAGGTTACAACAATTCATTCTAACTAAATACTTAATTAGACATCATGGAAAACGAATAAATCAAGATTCAATAAAGTACAACAATGAGTTTTAAGGAAAAATGAAAAAAAGATGAAGATCTTGCACCAAGATTCCGCATTCTTCTTGTAAAATCTTGAAACCCTAGCTTCCTGATTGATTTTTCCCCTCCTATTAGGCTTGTATAATATCTGTACAATGAGTCTCGACAAGCCTCGAATCTATGCATCTAATGAAAATCCTACAAGTCTCCTCTAATTGTTGACTAAGGTATGTAATTATAGAATAAGATTTAAGAAAAATCCTTATACAAATTGATTTACATCAAATAGTTTAAAAAGAAAAAGGAAACAAATCCCTTTACCAATTGAACTCATTTTCTCATGTGATTTTGGTTTCTCATTTGCTAATATTTGCAATTAAGAGGTCATCTTCAATCTAAAATCAATATAGTTCTCCCCGAGGCAAATTTCAAAAGTTTACAATTCATTATCCAAACTTTTCAATTTTAGAATTTAAATCCTGAAACTTATGATATTTTACCGAATGCTCCATCAATACTTCCAATTGATCTCTTACAATATAGTTAAACTATAATTACTTCAAATCAACATCAATTAAGCGCTAAATAGCCTATTTTCACATAAATTATATCCAAGTTGGGATTTTCCTACAATTAACATAATTTACACAAATTAAATAGATATTCGCTCAATTTACATATAAATAAATAAGAATAGAAGCCCAAATAAGCTCATAACGTGCACTTATCAAAGACTCCCAAATTTAAATTCTTGTTCACCCCTAGCAAGACTATCTACTAAATACTCAAGTAGACAAACTAAAATATAAATTCATTAGATAACTTTGTCGAACTCGATTCAAGTGTCAAAATCATTTGATACTTCACAAAAAGTTTATAAGTACTGCAACTAAAATTAATTCTTTACTCATTCAATGCTCGATCAATGTGTGTATGTGCATAGTCAATCTAATAATCAAGAGCTTTTAAACTAATTATTCTCCAACCTTTAATAGCCAGATATTTCATTTCTCTCTCGTGGGATTCACATCCCAAACTTTTTTTTCATTCACATACCCGAAGTGTTTAATCTAAGGTTGATTTCACAATATTCATTCATTTCCCACTCAAATTTGGTTGGTTTTCACCAATGAAAGTCACTATCTCAATGTGTAATGATTCTCCTTAAAATTGAGTGTTTTAACCTCCAAGCTTCAACAAGAATAATAACCACTGGATGTCTAAATTTTATATTTAGTATCAAAGGTTTAGCTAGGCAGAAACATTGCTCATAGTTGTTTCGACATTGTCTCAACACACTTTAGTATGTTTTTATTTTATTTTGTCTGTTCGTCTGTATTGGGGATCTTTTCTTGGTTTTCGAATGTATTTTTCATTCTATATTGTAGACAGCCTTCTTACTCGATAGATCGTTTCCTAAACATTGGTGATAAATAGGGTCAAATTACTCAATACTAGCTTCACATAATAATGTAGGTAATTTTTTCCTACGTCCCATGACTAGTACAATGCCTTTCATTTTATTTAATAAGTAGTTGAAATCAAACCCCTAGTAAATGGTTGCTACCTAGTCCCTACTTGTTAGCCAATAACATTTTATACAAATATTAAACATAAACGAAATCAACACTTATCTAAATAACTCGCAACAATGGAACAACCACCCCAAACTATTCTTTTCAATTGGTTAAGTAGTTGTATTTTTAATATTGATATAGGTTTGTAAACCTAGATTCAAAATTAATATAGTCTATTCTATCAAGATAACCAATCCAAAAATATAATATTGTGGCTATAATCTCTTATTTCTTGCAACAAAGTGGTATTGGATTAATCCGGTGTCATCTTTGTTTCACAACAAACTAGTATCAGAGCTTTTGGTTTTGAAATTCTTGGGAAGATCGAGATTTTGATCAAGTTAATAGCTCAACTTGATCTTTCGTGATGACAACAATGAAATATAATATTTCGCTATTGGACTACAATACAAGATTCTTTTTATGGTAAGTAAAAATTCGAGCAGTACCCACTCAAATGGATTTGGATGAAATGTTATTAGGATTTGACAAGATATCCACAACTTGGACTTTGAAGGAGAAACAACAGAGGGATCGAAAGGCCTTATCTCAAATACAACTTCATCTTTCAAATAATATTTTTCAGAACATTTTAAAGGAGAAGTTAGCTATAGCATTATGGTTAAAATTGGAGCAATTACGCTTGATTAAGAGTCTTACTAGCAAATTGTATCTAAAGCATCGTCTATACTCTTATCGTATGACATAAGGTACATCTCTTGAAGATCACCTAGCCGCTTTTAAGGAAATTGTCGTTGATTTGGTGACCTTGGAGGTCAAATACGATGAAGAAGATTTGGGATTGATTTTACTGTGTTCATTGCCCACATCATACATGTACTTTAGAGACGCGATTTTATATACTCTTGATACTCTCACCATAAAAAAAGTCTATGATACTCTATATTCAAAGGAGAAGATAAAACATCTTGTTGCATCTGAGGGTTATTGAGTTGGTCACATTGTTAATGGTGGTCGTTCAAGGGGCAAGTCAAAATCTAACTTCAAATTTTATAATTATTACACGAAAATAGGTACTTGATAAATGATTGTTATAAGTTGCAAAATAAATCAAAATTGACTTCAAATCAACAATTAGAAACTTAAGAGAAAGCAAGTATTGCAGAAAATCCTAAGAGTGATGGAGAGATTTTACTTATGTCTGACTACAACTCTAAACTTGATGAGGTTTGAATTTTTGATACAGTTTTCACTTTCATATGACTCCTAATTGGGATTTGTTTTCAACATATGAAGAAGTTACTGATGTGATCCATGATGCGAGGGTAGGTCTGAGTAAGGATCCATTGATCATTGAAGGAGGACCGATGACTAGGTCGTGAGCGAAGCGAGTCAAGGAAGCTATGTGATTGCTTCCTCAAGCTATGATGGACAAAATGTTGATCACAACAAGCAAAGGAACAAGTTTCGTGTTGGATTTGGAAGAAGAAATTAGATGAATAAACTTGGTACAAGTAGTGAACTAGGAAGCTGGACTAAGTAACTATGCGACTGCGTAGCTGCATGCCCCTTTACCAAGATTATAGAGGAAGGCAACAAGTGATCTATGCGACTGCATAGATTTACACTATGCGACTGCATAGTATATTTTCATACGAGATTTTTCCAATTTCGCGTAATCTTTTATTTTAGCTAAAACTCTTGTATGATACTTACGTAAGATTTTGGACGGACATTGGGTCACGAGATGTGACATTTGACATTTTTTTTTAGAAATGGAGAAGTTTTTGGGAAATATTATTGAAATTATATGATGTGTATAGATGAATCGATTTTGAATACATAAGAGTTGGTTTAAGCATCTAATTTAAATGGGAGTAATCTATTTCCGAGTGGGACCTATCTATCCAAGTGGAGAGGAAATTTTAAGTGATATCTATTTTGCTTATGTGAATTTTTAGAACGATCTACTGAAACATTTGAGATGCTAGCATAAAAAATAATCACTTGAGCAAGATAATGAAATAGATAATGCTTATAAAAATTCTTCTCCGATGCAATCTATGCACGACTCTTTCTAGATGAAGTGGCAAGAAAAAAGAAAGACATTATGAAAATGTTCTTCTACATCTATACACTCTAATATATGGAGTGAGTGAGCAGAACCCAAGTTTTCTCTCTTTCTTTCTCCTATTTATTTATGAGCCAGTAATTCGCACGATGCATTCTGATAAGTGTATTTTATACACTTATTCATAGCTTTAAATAATGATATTTTGTAGTTTTTTTTTATGAAAGATCACCTAATTTGTTATATATTGTATTCAATAGGTAAAACTCATTATTTGATGAAGATTGGAGAAAACTTAGGGCTGGACAAAACTCCCGAACTGATACGGATGGACCGACTGGTTCTTCTTAAGTTCAATATCCAAACGGATATCTGAATCGAGAACCGACGAGGTTTGGTTCTGTTCTCGATTCTAGACTCATAATCGAATAACCGAATAAGAACCAAATTTCCCTAAATTTTTTAATCTTAAATAACTCAAATTATTTTATTTTTAAAAAT
>CADEPD010043078.1:0-16090 GCA_902829195.1 Fraxinus dipetala | reverse complement strand
TTTGTAAATTACTAAAATGCTCTTGTAGGTTAAAAAAAAAAAAATGCATTAATTGCCCTAATTTCCACTTCAATTTTCATTTAACTCCAATTGAATTTTAGCTTTCATTTCTTCTACAACCGATTTTGACATTTTTTTTAAACCCTTTTCATTTTCTTATTATCATCTTCTCTATTTCATTAAACCATAAAATCTACATTTTCATTCCCTTGAGCACTCATTTGGTTGAACTAGGTAATCAAAGCTTATAACATTCTTATTGAGCATTGCGAGAAGATGATAAGGTATTGTTAATTTTCTATATTTGAGTTTCTTTCTTTTTCCATTTTTCTAAATAATTTATTTGTTTAGTTGTATCTGTGTTTATAGTGTTCATTTGACAATAATAATTCTGAATTCATTTTATAAATAGATTAGAGCTTTGATATGGATTGCTTCCCAACCTATTTTTTCTATTAGTTGAAGTCAAATGTACGTTGGTAAAAATATGTTTGGTTATTCTATATGTTGTTCTACAGTAAAATATAGATTTGATTTTCTACTTTACAAAACGACTTACATATTTTTTGCAATCTATAACGACATACATATCATTATCAGTATTGTACGAAAATTTGATATTTAATGAATTTAAAATTTTTATGTTAAATTGCAATTATGGACATAGTGAATATAATATGGATATTAGTTTGTTATCTAGTTCAATTTTAATAGTCAATAGAAGGTGATGGAAATAAAAATATGCAAGGAATGACAAAGGGAAAATGATGCTTATTCTTGTTTCGAAAATAATTTATTGTGTGAACTTGTATGATAAAGTTAGAAAGATGTTGAAAATTGGTACAATGTTATATAAAGTGGAGATGTCAACTCTTGTCCCTATAATGTCTAAGTCTTCAACTGTAAGAAAAATTGGTCATATTCACTTCATTTGTACGGGCCAAACTGGTAGTGAAACTTAAGGTTGTAATATTCTCGTGACTTGTAACTTTATTATTTTGTACTTATTGGAAGCACAAAATGATTTATTAGATTTTGTAGTTATTATCGCTTTTGTGCTATTGGAACAAAATTAAAGTCATTTTACGTTGTTTTGTTTATTTTTTCACACTACAGACAAACAACTTTTATATCGTTATAGTCGACGCAAATGTTGTTCTAGTATGAGATGCACTGATTCACATAACGACATTGAAATCATTCCTGATACAGAAAAAAATATTGATGTCATTCCAAGGGACCATTTGCTCTCGCGTGGTAAATAATTCAAAGGCATACGCGCCAACCAAGTTTTCTTTGGGTTAACGTTTCGATCCCCAAACTTTCGTCATTCGTTCAACGGAGACCTTTTATCATGCAATTTTCAAAAAATGACAACATATTATAAGTATCAAAGTCACGAAATAGCATAACGATATCCATATCATTTCAGTACAAATTTGGCGAGATTAAAATCGTTTCAGTTCAAATCATAACTAAAACAACATATATATCGTTTTCTTTAATATGTAACAATATTGATATCATTATGTATCAAACCCATGAAATAACATAACAATATCTATATCGTTTCAGTATAATTTTGAAAACATTGATATCATTTCAATTCAAATCATAACAATTTTTAGCCTAAACGATATAATTATCGTTTTGTATGAAACGAAACAATATCTATGTCGTGTAGTTATGATTTGAACTGGAACGATTTCAAACTCATCAAATTTGTACTAGAACGATATGAATGTTATATTATTTCGTGGATTTGAAACACAACGATATCATTATCCCTTCAATACAATTTTAACGACATTGATATTGTTTCAGTTCAAATTATAACTAAAATGACATATATATAGTTTCAGTTCATATATAACGACAATTATATCGTTTCAGCTAAAAATGACGATTCGACCATCAACGATCATCCTACATATATCCGACATAGGTAGGACGATCGAAATAGGTCATCAAGTGAGTTCGATCTCACTCAAAAGAAGCTATGGGAACACCCACCTTCGAACTATTCCGACGAAAAGAAAGTATCTCTATTTGGTCTTTCTAAGCCATTCAAGTGATATCAACTCATTGGATGACCTCTCTTGGTCGTCCTACGTATGTCAGAGATATGTTGGGTTGCCGTGCACGATCGAATAGTTATTTTTATCCAGAACGATATAATTATCGTTTTATATGAAAATAGACGATATCTATGTCGTTGTAGTTATGATTCGAACTGAGACGATTTTAAATTCGTCAAATTTGTACTGAAACAATATGAATGATGTTATGTTATTTTGTGAATTTGATGCATAACGATACCACTCTTGTTATTGATGAAAGGAAACGATATCTATATCATTATAATTTAAACTGGAACGATATCAATATCATTAAAATAATATTGAAACGACATGTATGTCGTTATTTTATTTCATGGATTTGATACATAACGATTTCAATCTTGTTACGTATGAAAGAAAACGATGTATATGTCGGTTTAGTTATGATATGATTGAAATGATTGCAATCACACCAAATTTGTGCTGAAATTATAGTAATGTCATTATGTTGTTTCATGTGTTTGATATTAACAATTTGACGCCTTTTTAGAAAATGATGTATATGTCGGTTTAGAAATTGCACGAGAAAAGGTCTCCTTTGAACAAAGAAGAAAGTTTGGTCTCTTGGATGAGCGCGCATGACTCTCAACGTTGCTCGCGTCGTGCTAGATTTTTGGTATAACAACTTATATGTCATTTTATTGGTCTATAACAACTTCAATGTCGTTATGAAAATCAGTAAAGCAATATGTTTTTTGTATTGGAACGACATGGATATCGTTTTGTATCTCAAGAACGATCTCAGTATCGTTATATGAATCAATGCAATTTTCCTGTTGGAACAATATTTGTATCATTTTGTGTCTTATGAACAATTTCAAAGTCAATATATGAATTAGTACATTTTTTGTATTGGAACGATAACAACATCATTTTGTGTATCAGGAAAAAGTCCATGTAACAACATGAAGCAATAGTTATATTATGTCATAAGGACATAAATGTCATTTTGTTGGTTTGAAACGATATTAGTATCCTGGACGTGTATGCTATTTAAATTTAAAAGTTTCAAAAACTTGAAAATATGTAAACTTTAATTCAATTCAACTACCCTAGATAAATATAACAAAGTAACTACAAAACATCATCAAACATGAAACGAATTAACAAAAAACAATCTAAGGCTCGAAGTTCAATGCCAACAACTATGCGGCCAAATTTTTCTGCCACATCGGTACACAATCCAAGCGAATTGTATTTACATCCATATTCGTTTGCATAAATTCTACGTATTTCAAAGTGAATTTCCCATAGTTAGATATACAAAATAGTTGTACAGTTTCGTTAATTCTCAACACTAAAATAATACAATACTTAACAAATATAATATTAGTTAACCTTACCCGTTTCTTTGTCCAAGAACATCTTTCACATTCACAAATTTGAATTTCTCCGTGATATATTTGTCATCACTAGTGACATGCAATTTTATCAGCAAAGAAATAACATGTTGTAGGGGAAGAATATTTTGCAATATGGTGCAAAAGAATGAATGTTCAATGCATTACTTTAACAAGTAGTCTTGTTATTGTGCCACGCGAGTATTGGATTTCATTCCATGGTAATTAATACAGAGATAGAGTAGGATAATGCCATAAATGCACTTGTGAAAACCGTTCTCGTACAATATATATGAAATAAGTTCATAAATTCTCTGAATTTATGAAGTGCCAAATAGGTCACATGAATTCGTTTTTAGAGTATGTCACATGAATTCGTTTTTACCATCACGCTCAATTCAATGCTAGGTTTCAAAAAGATTTAAAACATTTAGATACTTTACAACTATTTCGTTTTGAGTTGTTTGCATGAAAACTATCTATAGAAAATATAAAGTAACTATATCTTTGACAATTACTATATTTGGATTCAGCTACAAAATTTTATTTCGTCACCTGCCTTGATTATCACAGGTAAAATTTACAATGATTTACCTTGATGTACTTTTGTTGAGTGATTTTCGAAGTCTTACATTTGAACTCCTAGTCGTCATTACCTATATGAATAAGAAGTTAAAAACTTGTTTATTTCCATAAAGAAATAATCATTTGAGGATAGAAATCACTTGAGGAGACTAACCCGATGAACAAAATTCTTATAGATTGTTTCAGAATCCATTATTTCTCGTGTTGTCAGTCACATCTTAAAAGACAACCAAAATAGGAAAACACGGGTCTTATAAAATTGGTCTAAACATCACCGTGTATGATACATATAGTGCAGTTAAAACCTTACTTATAGTATTGTCCAATCCTCCTTAATACTGCTTATTGAACATGCTTTGAGATTCATAAAAATAAAACTTACTATATAAAAAATGTAATGTTTAAAGTTGTCTGCTAAATGAACCATTCTCCAATTCTCAATTATGTTCATAGCTAACTATTGAAAGATCTAAACAAAACACGAGGCATCCAAATGACATCGAAGGGAAAAGCTAAATTGTGGTAGTTTCTTGTGCCCATTTATAGTTACTAAATATGTTTTATTAAATTTTAATAACTCTTTTTTATCTGGCTATTCAAACTTACTAATTACAAAGATTAGGATAATTAATTCTCATAATCACTATGAATTTTTAAACATAAATAAATTATTTAAATTTATTATCATTATATCTCACACATCAGATTACAAATTAAAGCTAATTAATAAATGTTAAAAACAAAAATGCAGTAAGCAAGAAAACCAAAATTTGAAATTGAAGCAGAAAATTATATTCGGTTCAAATATTCATAAAAAACTAGAAAATAAATTGAGGCATTAAAAAGCTATGCGTTGGCAGAGCTAGTAGTGATCATTGTGGCAATAATGGTTGGGGACAGTAAAATCTAGGAACTTCGGGGCCTCGATTTTCTCGTAAAATTCACTAGCTTCGCCTTATCATCTTTCATGACTATGGAGGTGTGTGTAGAATCTCTGTTTTTCAATAGTGACAATAATAATATATATGAATTCAAAAATTCTGTCGTTTTAATTATTTGATTTTGAGCTTTTTGGGTATCAAAGGAAAAGGGGGTACAAGGTGAGTAAGAATGGAGCCTTTGTTTGTTGAAGTGGGGTAGAGCTAGAGAAGAGGACTTTTCAATTTGGGGATAAATGATTTTTGACGTGAATAAATCTCTAATTCTTTATTCAATTTGGTTTTACTAGAGAAGGGCAAAGTGGTCTTCTTATACTTTTAAATAATTGAATTTTATTTTATTTTTTTATTACTTGATCAAAGGCATGTTGGACAAGAAAGAGATTGAGGGATGGTTATTTGAACTCATTCCCCAAAATTGAAAATTAAAAAGAAAAATGGAGAGTAACATTAGCATTACGTGCTCCGGCGATCGGCCGACGGTGATGGTGACCAACGACGACGGAATTGATGCCCCCGGCTTGCGTGCTCTCGTACGCGTCCTCGTCTCTTCAAATCGCTTCAACGTACTCGTCTGTGCTCCTGACTCGTACGTATATATACACGCAGACATAGATACGTATATACTTTCGTTTATATATCTACTGCATATATTCGTGCTTAAGGAGAAATTATACTTTATGCAAGTCAACTCTAGTTCTTTGAGTGGTGATATGGTCCATTAAAGTATTTGTAAGTTTGGTACGTATAGTTTTCTTGGTGTAAAGTCTTGGCATTAATTTTGCGATTTGTTGCTAGATTTTAGTGCATTTGTAATTTATGCAATCTATTTTCTTTTTCACTCTCTGTAGTGTTGATTTTTTTTTTTTTTTTTATCATTATTGTTTTGAGTTGCAAATCAGCTTAGAAAAGAAAAATTAAAATCGTCACACTCACTTTTTGCCCGGACATGCTCGCTGTATATGTAGCGCATGCATTTGTATATAATTTAGCTTGTCTAGTAGTTTTAGCTTGAGTCATGTTAATCTGAGTTTACTTTTGAACTTTCATATTCGCAAGTGTGCTAGCTTGTTTTTCTCTACCCTTTATTATTATTTTTTGTTTTATTTGGTGAAACTTTATTTGTCTGATTACAATTTTTTTTTTTTTTAAAAAAAAAAAGGGGAAAGACTTGATTTTTTGGAGAAATTCGAGGATACAATTTCTTTCTTTTTTTCATCTAGCTTTATTTTGTTGGCATTTATCGTTCGGTATTGCTTTTTGTCTGTGATCCTATCAGATGCTCTGTTCATGTCAATCTAGTAGAATGACTATCTAAGATTTATTTACAATTATGAAAATACCTTTGAGGTGATGCCTCAATGCTATTTCTTACATGTTGCTGTTTCTTTTTCAGTGAAAAATCTGCTGTTAGTCATAGTGTCACTTGGAAAACTGCTGTTTCTGCTAAGCCAGTGGAAATCAGTGGAGCAACTGCTTTTGCAGTTTCTGGTCAGTTGCAACTTGCAATTTTCACTAATTTTCTGTCATGTATACTTCCCGTGTCTCTGTTTTAAACACCCAAAAAAAATGAAGGTTTTGACGTGTAAAAGGAAGAAAATTTTGAAATCAGGAATTTGAAGAAATATAAGCAATATAGTTGATGATTGTAATAATTGATGTTAGAAAAACTGCATTTGACTTTTGTTGGGGATGGCAATATAAATCTCCTTCACTGTGGCTGATCTCTAAGTAATGACATATCAAGGGAGCTTAGAGCAGATGTGAATAGTGAATACATTTCTTCTTTTGCCTGAATGTTGTCATCCTTTTGAGAATGTTCCAAGATTGATATTCTATTTCAACAAATAACTTCTTATCCCGTTTCAACTGTGTGAAATCATGAAACTGCAAAAGTTAAAGCTATGACTGTTCGTAATAGAATGTGCTGAGATACATGCCAACCTTCAAGTAGCATATTTTTGGGTTTTCATTCCTTGTCTTACTAAGCAAACTATCCAGCATTTCATTGTCTTACTAAGCAAACTAGCACTTTTGTGAAGACAATTAGAATACAAACAATAATATTCCGAACTTGTTACAGCTTAATAATTCATAAGGACCTATCTCATATTACAACTTCTTAGATGATGAATGGAAATAGTGATCAACGAACTTGTAGATTCTGAAGAATGCCGAAATTGGAATAATGAATCTGGAAAATCTCCAGAGTTCTCTAAAATTTGATTAAACAAAAACAGAGCCCTCAAAACATTAAAACAATTAAATAATAGAACAAAGAAACCGAAATTAAATAAAGAATCTAGCGGTGCGTATGTCTGCCGCTGCTCGCCTTATGGTGCATAAAGTGATGTATGTGCATTACCAACCATATCCACGTTGATTCCTATTTATTTCACTCTGCGAAGCTTTGCTTATCCATATTACATTAGGGAAATAGTATGATACAGCTTCCAACATAGATATTGATAATATGATCCAATTTTATTTATTTGATGATAGACGCCAATTTTCTACAATAAGTTATTTTCTTTAGAGCTGGGAGATATGCACAACTTATTTTCTACAACTCATTATTTTGCATTACTTGTATTTTTTCAGGAACTCCTGCTGACTGTACATCTTTGGGTATTTCCAAAGCTCTCTTCCCTTCAGTACCTGATCTGGTAATTATTTTTGCATCAGCTTTAATATTTGATAGTTCTATTGGTTTCATTTCAATTTTCTGTTCTTTCGTTTCTTCAAAACTTACAATTTGCCTCCATCTTGATTGCTTCGTCCCCGTATAGTGCCTGAATATTGACGTACACTGAAGGGTAATATTTGGGCAAATAATTAATCTAAGTTTTTCCGCTTTCCTTTGAAGAACTATATCTTGGCTACTGTCCTCTGTCCTAAAATCTGAGTGTTGTGCTCTATTTCGATAGAGAAAGAGTCGCTTGCAAACGCTCATGTTCAGATATCTGTTTTGCAGGTAATCAGTGGCATTAATATGGGCAGCAACTGTGGTTATCACATGTTAGTAGCATTGTCTACCTTGGGCCTCTGTATCTTTGTAGATGAGATTACTTCTGATCTAGTGCTTGCTCCAAAATTTTCTTTCATGTGAAGCACTGGCATTCCCCGACGTTGGCACGTCCATGTCCACGTCCACGTCCATGTCTGCATAACAGACAATATGCAGACACCGATACTCCTCATATGCTCTTTTTTTGAAAAGTCAAGTCATGTCCTGTCTGTGTCTTGTGTGAATGCTTCATAGATTGTCTCTCCGTGAGTGTCCTTGTCAAAGTGCTGTAATGTGATTTTACATGATATTTACATCAATATATCTGTACCCCTAGTACCTGGTTTTATTCAATACACCCCTTAATGATGTGGATGTGTCAAATTCTTGCACAAGAGATAGCCCCCATTCTCTAAAACTTATTTTTCCTCAAAAATCATTTTCAACATATTCTCCCACTAAAATAATTTTGCACGTGGACATATAACTTTTCTCTACTTTTAACCACACGTTTTCCACAAAAAATAAAAAATAATCACTTTTTAGAAAATCTATTATCAAGAAATTTCTTCCAAACAATGGCTTAACTACTAAACACCTCTTTTGTGGTTGTAATATGAAGATTCTCAATATCTGGTATAGCTTTGGCATCTACTTAAGTTACCTTAAACCAGAAATTGATTTATCAGCAGAGTAGTTAATCATATGTTCAGCAGGATCATTGTTCTATGCTTGTGTATCCGTTGATTAAATATATTGTGGTAAATGCAGTGTTTATTCAGGGACAGTTGCTGGGGCTCGGGAAGCATTTTTTCATGGTTTACCTTCTGTCTCTTTATCGTACGAATGGTATGTATACATTATTTGTCTTAGTCATTGATTTCGGGTAAATTTTTGCTTATACCCACTTCTCTAATATGAAATGTATAACCATAACTCAATTGACTTAAATTTCAAGAATAAATCAATTCAATTTGATTTGCTGAGAATCCATAAAGTTTCTTCTGGGTAGAAATGTCTGGTACAAATAAACCAGGGTGTGCATACAATCCCTCTGTTTTTGACTGCACCCATAGAACCTCCAAATAGATATATTTTTGCAACACTGTATTCTAAATTTACTTTAGGTTCAAATAAAGCTTTTAAAAATATGTTGAGAATATAATGAATTAACAAACTGCTCTATCAGGTAGCCTACTGAAGCGAAGGAGCTACAGGTCACCCTTTTATATTTGACTTCAGCCTTCTGCTGTCAATCTAAGATACAAAAGAAATAGTCAGGTTCTTATTACATAGGCATCATAAGCCATTTACTGGCTTATCATTAATAATAACAATAAATTAAAGCTCTTGAATTTAAGCTAAGAATTTGCTAGTCTAGAAGTGATGATGTCAGCATTCAGAGGGTGAATTGGATCGTTTCTGATGCCATAGGTGGGCCGGCCATATAGGCAACCAAATTTCACTTCTACCCTATATTCTCTTATGACTGATAAAATGAAATGATGATAACTTAATTTTAAATATTTT
Source organism: Fraxinus dipetala (assembly GCA_902829195.1). NCBI lineage: Eukaryota > Viridiplantae > Streptophyta > Magnoliopsida > Lamiales > Oleaceae > Fraxinus > Fraxinus dipetala. Next base: position 6,570 of record CADEPD010043078.1, on the reverse strand, counting down.
TGGCACCTGTGACTAAGACAAAAATGATATTTCTGGCATATGTTTTGAAGATGTATTGCGTGTAGTTTACTAATTGTTCTACAAAATAAATTGTTATTGTACCCATCCGACATTTCTCTCAGTGATGGGAATGTTAGAGAAGTTGAATGTTATGACTTGTTTGGATTTCTGACTTCCAGGGCAGTAGGTAGGAGTAATGTTGATGATTTTACACTGGCTGCAGAGGCTTGCTTACCCATTATTAATTCCATTTTATCTGAAATTAAGAGGGACACTTATCCTCAAAACTGTTTTCTGAATATAGACGTGCCAACAGTTGTTCGCAATCACAAGGTAATTTGACGGTTTGCTCTGGCAAAACTTTTTCTTGTTACCTCACGAGGATTAAGATAAGGTGTTACAAACATGGAGAATCCTATAATGTGTCTGCATTTAGGTGGTTCAACTGCTTCATTCTCACCGTTAACGTGAAATAGTGGAAAATTATGCGTTTCTTGTTGTATGTTTGCTTCTTTTGCATGTTTCTTAAACCTTTGGATTTTTCACCACTTTTCTTATTTAGTGATACAGTTATTTTCATCGCAACAAGATCACTCTTCGTCTTCCTCTGTCCCTATTTCTTCTCACTTCACTTCCCTTTCCTTACTTTAATATGAATGGTGTGCATCTTGCTCGAAATTAAAATTTTGTTAGCCATTGCGTGAATGTAAAGAGGAGGAAGTTAAATGTTGTTTTTTGTACTCCAACAGGGTTATCGAATGACTAGGCAGGGCAAGAGTATTGTGAAAATGGAATGGATGCAAGTTGGATCAGATGCCCAAGGAGCAAGAATGTTATCAACTATGACTATGGAATCAAATTCATCATCATATAATGAATCAGATGCTCTAAGTACACCAAATAACCATCTTCTATTCAAGAGAGAAGTACGATTTCTCTCTTCTACCTCCTTGCACATTTTACTGGGACATCCATTTTTTTCCATTACAACTGTATTCTACATGGAACTGTAGTTTTTCTAATTTCTTGTCAATTATTGAATTGTTTTCAAATAATCTGTCTTTATTACTTTGATTGCTAGCCTTAATTTTCTCTTGTTTCACCCCTTTTGCTAATTGATGCTCATTCATACGTATGCATTGTAATATTCCATGACCTGCTAAAATAAGGATATGGATTGTATAAATGTTAATATATCTTTTTATTTCTGAGTATGGGACTAACGTTAACCTATTTCTAATGATAGTATTCAGGTTGATCAAGCTAAAAAGAAAAAAAAAAACCTCTTATAAAACTAATTGATCTTCATATTCTTGTACATTAAAGTACTTTTGGATAAATGAGTTAACTTCATGTTGTAGGATTTGTTTCTATTTTTCTCAAATGTAGGTGTTATTTAGTAATCAACTAGGATATACTAGGTTTTTCCTTATTTAATTTGCTTAGTGATCTACACAATGCTCTGGTATATTTTTAAGATCATAAATTCACACTATATAATTTTCTTTTTGACAAGTATAAATTAAGATTTGATAATTTCTCTGATCATTCTATTCTTATATTTAGTTTGAAGATCTTGTTTATCATTTACTTGCTTGTCGATTTTTTTGTAATTTTTTCCTCTTACTTACTTGGTAGCAGTATCTTTTTCAACACGAGTAAGATTAATGTTATATCCTCATGAATCTACTGGTGGTTCACCGTTTACTATTATCCTCTTAGCTAGTTTTTAATACGAAACAAACTACTGTCCCATTCTTTAGGTGATAGGATTACAAATGGAAGATGATGATACAGACTACTGTTCCCTTCAAGAAGGATATGTAAGTTACAGCTGTTTTAAACCGTGATATTTCTTTAGAAAAGGAGCTCCATATTAATTTATCTTTCACCTTTTATATTGCAGATAACTGTCACTCCTCTAGGCGCCTTATCGCATGCAGAGGTTAATAGCCAAGAATATTTCAAAGAATGGCTACCGGGCGTGGTTGACCACCTCTCTTCTGCTGCCTTGAAAAGATGTAAGTTCTTCGTTTAAATAATTTTTTTAGGACGAGTCTTAGTCAACTTTAGAATCATATTTGTTTAAGTTTTTCATTTTAAATGATAGTATCCTCTCAATGTTGTTTATTTTTTCGTTTTTGATCACGACCTTTTATTAATTTTCATATTTTTAAATATTTCGTTATTGGATTCCATATTTTTGTCATCTAACAAATTCCGATGGGTTGATGGGAGAAGGCATTATAAATTCTGGGTTGAACTCCAAATTTTCTTTTTTCGCTTTTAGTTTCATTATTTCTAGATTATATTGTACTGCTTAATTTTCTATGCTTGAGGCTTGCCCAATTCTTCGTTTTGAAATATTGATAATGATAATTTTTATGTAAAAAAGAACGAATCTCACAAGAGAAAGTCATTGCTGCTGAACTTTCTGGTGACCCACGACATGAGTGGACTTAGAAATCAGTCCAATTTTTTATTTGGCTTAAAATGTTCTCTGATGTAGGATCTGGAGGATCTGGAGATTGAGACTGATCAGGATGGCATTTTTATCCCAATACGGCAAAAGTCATGATGAAGAATGTGCCATACTTTTATGAGGTATTAATAATATCTGTTTTATCATGCTGATGAATTATTTGTTCGACCAACTATGCTTTTCAAGTCGTTTGTGAACTCAATGTTTCTATTTGGGGGCAGAACCCAATTGATGTACAGTGTGAGACATTTATCAATTAAATCTATAATGATAAGACAGTATTATCAGATATCATCATGATTTATGCTATATGTTATGAAAAGTTACCATCAAAGTTGTTCGAAGTTCCTAATTGTTTGAAGACTATGCAGACAGACATCGAAATCATTTAGGTTATTACATCCATTCAATAGCTTTCATAACTTAAGCCATTGTTAACTTCTGAAAGGTGTGAATAACCTATATAACTGCTACCTCAACTTCTGGAAACCGATATCTCAACAAGAAGCCACATAAAATTAGAAAATAATTACTTTACACTGAGACTACTTATTTTCCCAGAAAAGTAGTAAATTGATAGGTCTCACCCGAGCTTTTTATAAACACATTTCTTTTTTCTATGCTATTGACTATTCATGTTTCTGAGATCTTAACATCAATAACTTATTATATTCTATAAGCGCACTTACAAGAAATTGAAAACGAAAATGTGAAAACAAAACTTAAATTTGGGAGAAGTTACTATCTCATATACATGGCTGTAAATCTCCCATTCACTGTTGTGTTTAGTTGTATGTGGGAGTATCATTTGGATGGTGGCAATGCCCGTGGATGTGATTCCACTAATATGGACCAAAGAACATGCACGTCTTCATAGTGGCAGGACTTGACATCCTCGTACAGTATATATATCCCTCTACCTGAAAAACCAACAACGAAAATGTAGTGAGTTGGCTAGATAAATGCCTTCTCATAAACCTGGGAATGCACAATATGAAAAGGATGGACATTTGATACAGGGTGCAAATGCAAGAGTATGTTGTCGCGCAATAACTCCAACTAGTAAGTAGTAACTAACAAAAGCTAAAGAAAGTGTGGGCTTCTGTTTGGAAGAATGGGGAAGAAGAATGAGCAGACGAATAAAAGTGACTGATGCCTAGCTGAAGTAGATGGCATCGAATTAGCAATAAAAGTCATGAAACCATAACAAACATTTGAAGCAAGGGATTGTTAATGAGGATAGCTTACTCTTTTTTTGGGCAGAGTGCAGACGAATCCACAGCTTCTTCAATGGAGAGAGGAGGGACTGCAGCCACCCCATTTCGAGAAGCGGGTGTGGCACATGGTAGGTGAAAGAAAGAATGGAGTGAAATAAGAAACACGAGGGGGAGAGAGAAAGGAGGGGAGTTTGCTTAGACAAGGGTGAAGTCACTATTCCTAAAAGCATTTTACATTCCCTTACAGACCAATCATGCTTGTCACATTTCCTCTAGTTAAAATGTCTTTTTCATACCTTTTTGCCTTGTAGTAGAAGAAGCCACTCTACCAATCAGCTCTTATTTCTTACTTAGAAAAAGCAATAGTTTTTCCTCTTCATACGTGGCCCTTCTCCGTCCAGCCAAATGTTGTTTCTACTATGCTTTGGGTTGGGAATACTTTTCCCTTGGGATTTCTTTGACCTTTTGGGACCGGCTATTGTATATTTTAAGAAAAATTCATCTTTCAAGTATGTCTAAAGTATTCTCTGTCTATTCATCCACTTATACCAGTAGTAATCATTTTTGGTTATTGTGTCATGTTACTTCTATCTTCCCAAGTCGCCTGGTTCTTTATTATTTAAATTTTTAGCTGTCAGCCCATCCAAAAAGTGGCAAGTAGAGCTTGAGGACCGTTTAAGAAAACCCTTTGACTCAAGGGGAAGGTGTAAAAATAATCAAAATCACTAAGGAGCTAAATTTTGCTACTCAAAACACCTGTGTTTTTGTAAAATTCACATAAGTTAGAACACATCCTTCAAATTGATTTGTGAGGGGAGTGTGTCCAATTAGTTATAAATTCACAAGACAGACGTTCCACGGCATTTGATATGATTGTATTACTATATTTCAATCTTCTTCAATATTAACGTCCACAATGACCCTTTTTTTCTCAGTTCAATGACTATAGAACTAGTCTTCTGCTGGAAGTAATCCTCCCAAGGTTGACCGTCTAGAATGACGGTTCTCTTAGACAGAGTCTTGCTTGTTACTAATTATAACAACCACATTGTGTAGAATTTACCTTTAAAACCTGCTCGTAAGGGGATGGTGTTCAATTGGCTATAAACTCACAGCACGGGCAATGTGAGTTACAATTAGATTGCTAAAGTTGTCAAAGAGATGAAAGTTGAAAAACACCAAAGAAAAATAAATTTCGTGGTTTTCTATATTCACAACGGTTAATAACATCTCTTTCTCGACCACTCCAAAGAATTTGAGTTTTGCGAACAAGTAGATCCAAATAGCTTATTTTTCTTTGAAAAGCTAAAAAAATATTCCCAAAACTTGATGAAGAATTAATTACCACATGCAACAGTATTAATTCTAGAAATGCACCCATTACAAGGTAGCTTTGATTGGAATAATGACTATGAAGTACTCTTTACACATGCATAATCCCTTTTGCGTATCTTGTTCAATACGCATTGCCATTTTTTGTCAAAAGGAGGTATCAAAAGGCCTATCCCCCACCATTGAGGACTCTAAAAACGTAAAAAGAAACCAAATTCTCCGTTACTAACAAAACCAATTATTTCGTTCCTTTACTCGGTCTTGTCAAACTCTAAAAAGAGAAGTCTACTTGTATATGTTGCGTCAGAGGATTAAATTATATTCTTAGTAATTTTTTTTTTTTTAATAAAAGTGGATAAAATGTGTGGTTGATTGAAAAATTGTGAGTTCCATAAAATTTTAACTATGACTTAAAATTAAGTTTGAATTTTAATTTCTACAAAACATGTGCTACAACTACATGGGCCCATTTTGTTAGCGCCCCTGGTAGTACAAGGTCCATGTGACCCTGACCATTATAATCATTTTATATAACCCCCTGTATGTATCTAGGTAAATATACCACAAAATCATGTTGTATTCGAAAAGTCTTAAAATTAGGGATGCAAATTCATCCGTACTATTTTAGATGAATTACCGTCTATTCAACTCATTTTTACGCATCTGACTGTTTCCTTAAAAAAAAAAAAATAATAATAAATATTTGTTAAGTAGGTATGTAATAAAATGACAAGTTTGAGACGAGAGAGAGTTAACAAGGAAAAATAAAAATAAAAATAAAAATCATCACTCTTCCACCTCCTTGGACTGCCGCTCCCAACGGACTGCCCCAATTGTAACCTAATCGCAGCAACCCACACAGTCTCAAGCATCGAATTCTTGATTTTACGTGTTATGTTGAATATGGGCTGCCATTTTTGTCAAGAAAACAAGTATCAAAAGGCATATCTCATGACTTCAGAAAATGTAGAAAGATGGTTGAGCGATTGACTTCAGAAAATGTAGAAAGATGGTTGAGCGATTAACTTCTCCTATAATTGATATCTGAGATCCAATACATTCTCACATAAACTCGGTGCAAATGCTAGAATGGTGTTAAAAAAAAAAACCTACACAATTTTATGAAATTCTATTATAATAACTAAGGGCATGTTCTCTTTGGTGTTTTCGGGCCGGTTTCTGTTTTCAATTTTTCAAAATGAGGAAAACTCGTTCTCTTTTCCGTTTTCGAAAACGAATTTTTGAAAACACAAAAAAAATTTGTACACAAAATGAAAAATGGCCAAAAGTCGTTTTGGACATTTTTAGGCCAAAACACCAAAACAAGTTGAAAATACGGGAAAGGGCAAAATGAAACAAACCACGCCATCTTCAACAATAACAGTTCCACACCTCATGGAGCCGGCACCTTCTACTCCAAATTCAACCACTATACCGCCTGATAAACCACCGGATTTCCACACCATCAACATGTCCTCATCCCACTCTTCAATTCCATACCAAAATCTGAAGGAAAGGGGAAAGATCTTGCTCGGTTCG
>CADEPD010043070.1:0-11722 GCA_902829195.1 Fraxinus dipetala | reverse complement strand
TTCTTTTGTTCAAGAGCATAAGCAAGGATTTGTCGTCGCTGATTTTCCTTCTAACCCTTAGTATAAAAGAGATTTCTCCTCTTGAGCGATAAAGATTCCATCATCTCTTTTATACTAATAATTTCTTTTGCATATCCTTCTTGAGAGATTAAGATTCCATCATCTCTAACCCTTAGTAGTCGCATGCACGACATTTGCATGACTAGTGCACGTGAATATGAAAATCAGTTACACGAGTCCATGTAATGTGTTGTATATGAAAATCAGTTACACGAGTCCATGTAATGTGCTGTATTATACTATAGATGGATAGTGTATGAATGCCTAACAGGTGGAATCGATTGTCAAGTGTTCGGGCACAACATAGAATTTCAATTTCTTTAGTTACACATAATATTCCACCTTATAATGAATTTAGAATATGTTGGTACGTTGATGATAGTGCCATTGTTTAACAATTACTCCAAAAATTTAGTCACAAAATGCCATTTAAATTACAAAGAAACTGTAGATAACAGCATCTACGTATAATACAATCATAAACCAACCTATGTTTGTTTACCCGTGAAATATTTTATTTGCCGAGTGTCGAGAAACTCAACGTCACTATTCTTGAACAACTTGGAGCCAGACCTTCTTTTCCTTGTTCAGAGAGCCATATAAATACCAAATAAAAAGATTTAGTGCTCAGGCATATGGGAATCTGAAGCATGCACCAGTTGAGGTAAATATTTCTGAATATTATAGCACAGCAAGCAATATTTATAGAATAACGCTTCTTCAATTCATAATGCTTTCTGGTAAACCAGACCCCTGTAAATGGTTTCATTGACCAGAAAATGGCCTTAAATCTCACTGTTTTTTATTATTTTCCTTGTTGCGAATTGTGATAAAACACTGCATCGATGATGACTTTCCAAATAAAAATCAAAATTATATGAAAGTAATTTTGTTAGAATAATATTTATATATAAAAATTATGCACGGCACATGCACACATATATCCTTTTCCGTTCCTTAATCAACTACTATTATGCTGAATTTCGAACTTGGAAAACAAATTACAAGTAAATGTAGCAATCAGCAAGCAGGTAGTTCTTCAAATGCTACTCTTCTAAATTTTGATCTTGCTCCTTGCAAACCTGCTTTATTGCCACTGTTTCCATCAGAGTGGTAAAGATGTTTCAAGAACCAGCTAAAAAAGCAGCTCCCGATCAGCCTGATATTTAGAAATCGTCATCAGTGAATGATTATCCGAATTCTCTTGGCTACTCATCTGAGTTCGCCATAAACACCGCCCGTCAACCAAGTCGAGCTTGTATCTAGTACGGGAGATTTTTTGATCACGTATCAAACTTCTCAGACATGGATGAAGATGGATTATGTGCATTTTATAATGTGGCGGCAAGTGACATTTCTGGAGGATAAATTGAGGACCCAAGAATGTTGTTTACTTACTAACATATTTTTTATTTTTTGGCCTAAGCAATGATGATCCAATATTTAAGAATGAATATCATCAACTTGGCGGGAATGGAACATATCAATATTTAATAGATAAATTTATGGAGTATATTAGTTGAAAGTATAAATACAGATTAAATGCACTAGTTTATTTGTGTACATGAAAACTATATGCATTATTTTTGGGTTTAATTTGCACATAATTACTAGAATGTATTAGATTAAATTCATGTTTGGTGAAGCCTTTGGAAGGCAAGTGATTGTACTCATTTTCAACTATTCATTTTTGGAGTGTTATGAAATAAAGTGAGTGTCCTCTTCTTCTAGAAGTTATTGTTTCATCTCCAAATTTTCAACATAGGTAGTATCACAGCAAGAATTGTTTGCCAAAATTATTATGAAATATTGCTTTAAATATCTTCATTTTCTTGCTGATGCGGGTAGCTGAAAATGTGATAGATTACCACCCAAAATTGTACTGTTTATGAAAGGCTGCAATAGCTGCAGACTCATTAAGGACACGGGGTAACATATAAAAATTTCAGCTGCATGAGACACCAGATAGCCACGTGAACTTCATCTTCTGTCAAATAATTAATCAGCCAACCGAAAGGTTTTCAGTGTTCTTTTTATAAGAACTTCATCGGCTACAATGGGTGGGGCAGTGCTCTTCTTCACTCTCCTGTTTCTGGAGATGACGATCTCAGCTGCAGGAAGTAAATCTGACAAAATTAGTTCTTACCTTTCAATAGTGTAGATTCCTTCAAAGCAAAAATCCATTATCAGAGTCCAATAATCTTGCTGTGAGAGGTCAGTTTCTTGTGCTTTGCCTCTGCAGATTCATGCTAGGCTGCTCCTCTGAGCTAACTTTGACCGTAGAAGATTTAAGTGGACAATGATCTGTGATGCTCGGGCTCTGCAAAGATGGAGAAATATCCGTGTCAACACGACATGACACTAATACTGACACGGAATATAGACCGGATCCTTGGTTTTGCACTCGGACATGACAGCAAAAGGGAGAAGGAGGAGGAAGGTGGTGTGTGCTTCTGGATTTCTGCTTGTGGCTCTGCAGAAAGAAAAGGAGTTGGAGAGGAGAAGAGAAGAGAGTTGGGGAAGACCATGGTTGATGACTGCCCTAATTTATTAAACTTGGCTGGGCGGATTTTGGAATGGACTCTTTAAAGTCAAATACATAAGAGTTAATAAAATTATAATTATTTTATTGGGATAAATTGTATGTCAAATCTATTTAATTTGAGTTTATATTTGTATTAAATTTCTTATTTCTTATATTTATGAGTATAATTAAAATGATTTAGTGTTATATCTTCTTTTGATATTAAATTTAAATTTATTTCTGTATTGTTTTTAATAAATAATATAAAAGACATTGAAATTGATTTTTGTTCTTTAATTTTTTTGAAAAGAATTTATATTTGACTTTCAATTTAAATTGATATTAAATTATAATCCAATTGTTTAAATTGATTTCATCGGAAGAGTTGATAAACAAACTAAACTACGAGTTTATTTTTTGACAACCAATATCAGTAAGTTTGTGTACAAGTAAATGAAAATTTATATTGATTTTATACAAAACGATTGTCCAATACTTATATTTGAGTTCCTTGGTGTATTAAGGTTTTTATTTCTTATTTCTATTCATGTCAACATTTTATATAGTAATTAAAACATCACAAATTCACTATTATTAATTATAAAACTAAAAATACTTATAATACAATAAAATAAAATAATTGTTGTGCCAATTTTTTTAAATATTTTGGAAGATGTATCCCCGTACCCATATCCAAAATTCGGATCCTTTTTAACCGTACCTCCTTATCTTAATTTTTAAAATGAGAAGAATCCGATTCCTAGTACCCGTATCCAAAACCCGCACCTGAGTCTAAGCATCATAGTTGAGATCTATAAAATGGGCATACATAAACGATCAACGACTACAAAAATTGAATCAAACCCCTCAGATTTAGGCAACCCTTCTGATATCCTCCCACACCTTCTCCGGTACAGGAAGTGGCTGTAACAGCCTGCAGGTGCAAGGGTAGAGTATTTATGCTGCTGACAGGTTGCGTAGGTTGCCACGTATGCTCAAATATCCTTCCTCATGCCGATCCAATGTAATGTTTTCACTATTCTCTTGTAAGTTTTGAGGAGCCCTCCATGGCCACCTATTTTATTGTCCATGGCCACCTATTTTATTGTTGTGTCCTTCTAGTGCTATCAATATGAATGGGGAATCCTTGGGTAAGTTAATCCGATCCTTATAAAACAAAGCTCCACGATCTGATGTATGCCCCGGACAAGATCATAATCAGCCCTTAAGGCGACATAATTCTATCCGGATCCTGGTCTCCCTCTATTGCCTTTATCACTTCTTTGATATGTATGGTACTTGGTATGCTAAGAGCCATTTAAGTCGCTGCCAGCTTTTTTCGTGACAGTGCATTCACTGCCTAATTTTCCAATCCCAGTTTGTACTCAATTTCAAAGTCGAAACATAATAACTTTGTCAACCATTTTTGATATTCGACGTTCACCAACCTGTGTTCGAGAAGAAACTTAAGGCTCTTTTGATCTGTCCTTACCACAAATCGCCTCCCAAGCAAATAGTGCCTCCATTTTTGCACCTCCAACACAATAGCTATTAGCCATTAGTTCCCTTTCATAAATTGACTTATTTTGGTTCCTTGATGGAAGTACCTGACTCAAGTAAGTGATGGGTCTCAGATTTTGCATTAAAATAGCCCCCAACCCATATCCGGAAGCATCGGTTTCAACCACAAAGGGTTGCAAAAAATCTGGAAGAGCTAGCACTGGCACCGTCGTCATTGCGTCCTTCGATTTCATGAAGGTAGCCTCGGCTGCATCATTCCACCCAAAACTATCCTTTTTCTAGTGTTGAGTTAACGGCCATGCAATTTTCCCGTAGGCCTCCACAAACCGTCGATAATACCTTGTTAATACTAGGAAGCCCCACAGCTCCTTAAGTGATTTCAGTCGTGGCCAATCTCTCATGGCAGCCACCTTTGACTCATCCATCACCACTCCCTTTTTCAAAATGATGCGCCCAAGGTACTCTCTATTTGTCCAAACGAGCATTTCTTTCTGTTTGCATAAAGCTCATTATCCATTAAAATCTGCATTACCATTCTCAAGTAATCCCGTTGCTCAACCTCCGTAGGGCTATAAATCAAGAGGTCATCAAAGAAGACTTAACACACATTTCCGGAGCTGTTTTTCGAAGACTGTATTCATCAGAGATTGAAAGGTGGCAGGTACATTAGTCAAACCAAATGGGATGATGAGAAACTCATAGTGCCCTTCGTGGGTTTGAAACTGTGTTTTCGGAACATCCCCAGCCTTCACCCGAATCTGATGGTATCTTGACCTAAGGTTGAATTTCGAACATATAGTAGCCCCATTCAATTCATTCAGTAATTTGTCAATAACTAGAATCAGAAATTTGTTTGGAACGGTGACCTTGTTTAAAGCCTGATAATCTACGCAAAACCACTAGCTCCCATCTTTCTTCTTTACCAGCAGCACAGGGCTTGAAAACGGACTTGTACTATGCTGAATAATTCCCGCAGCCAGCATCTCCTATGCTCCGTTCAATTTCATTCTTTTGAAAGTGCAGATATCTGTTTGGCCTCACTAACTGGGTCAGTCTCTGGTTTCAGAATGATTGCATGATCATGACTTCTCTTTGGGGGCAGCTGGGAGAGGTCCTCAAAGACCGTGAAAAATTCCTCCAAAACATCTGCAATAACTGCTGGTGGCCGAGGCGGAGAGTCGTTGGGGTTGACCGTAATATTCCTTAATTCCATAAGAATCCTTCCCCTTGCTCCCTAAAGGCTTTCCACATTGATTTTAACAAGACAGGAGGTTTACTGAGGCTCGGGTCCCCTTGCAATCACTTTAGTCCCTGAATTGTTGAAGGACATCGTCAAGGTGTTCCAGTCGACCTGCATTTTACCCAGCTTCCATAACTACTGCATTCCCAAAATAACATCGGAGCTGCCCAGCTCGAGGGGTAAGAAATCTTCCACCACCAGCAAGCTTGGCAACTTCAAAGATATTCCCCTGCATAAGCCTTCCCCTTTTACAATTAAGCCCTTACCCAGTATTACTCCGTAGCTCGTAGTGCCTGATAAGGGAAATCCCGACTGCTAAACCAACTCTGCTGAGATAAAATTATGCAAAGCTCCACTATCGACAAACACCACCACCTTCTTTTGGCCAGACATACCTTTCAGTTTCATGGTTCCTGGGGTGGTGAGTCCTTAGGAGTTAATGGACAGCTCCATCGACTGACCCAACCCTTTGGCTTCATCCCCGTCAGAACTCACCTTGTCGTCAGCCTCAGCCTCCCCAGAACTCAACTCGCCGAACTGCGATGCCTCGCCCAGCACGTAGCCCGCCTGCAATTCGCGAATTACCAACACTTGCAACTCTTTATTCTTGCATTTGTGACCAATTGTAAACCAGTAGCACACCGGTAGCACAACCCTTTCTCCCTTTTACCTTGAATTTCAGCATTTGTGAGCCTCTTGAATGTCGAAGAATTTTTGGGAAAGTAATTAGGGTGCTGTGGAATGAGATCTAATGGGACAGTGTTTCTATTTTGGTAGTGATGGATTGGGGCGGATTTGGGCTTTGATAAGTGATGCTCTTCGGTTTAATTGGGCTGGCGTTCCATGGGCCTTGATGGGTTACAAACTTACCATTTGAGCTACCTCCATAATTTGTTCCAGGCTCAGTGGCCTAAGCAAATGGACCTCAGCCTTGATCTCTTGCTTTAATCCATTGAGAAAATTGTACTCAGTATCTCCTCTTATACCTCTGTCAACGGCGATGCCAAGGTCTCAAATTGCCTCTCTGTCTCTCTGTCGAAACACACAGTGGCGGCTTCCACCTTCTCTTCCTCCGTCATCTTATTAATGTGGAAATACCGCTCCACACAAAAAACTCACCCATCTGGATTGGATCCCTCAAACACAGGCATTTCCAGCCTTCTGATTCGCAGCTCTATTCTCCATCGCCGCCTGACAATCCTCCACTGTTGTGGCCATCACTTGATCTCGCTTGGGTTAACTCGGAATCAACTTATGTCACTGATGAATTCTCCTTAGCTGGACTCTTCTTGTTACTGTCTTTTCCTAACTTTCCCAGTTGCGCAGCAGCAGATCAAACTTGTCCATCATCACTGAATGCATCATTGTAAACTCTGTACTAGCAATTCGAGCCCTGTTTGAAGTTCATGGTGATTGCTCTTCACCTTTTGTTCTAACTCTCCAACTCGATCAGTAAGAGTCATGGTTGTGTTTTGTTGATTTTGGATGCTCTGATACCAGATTGGTAGGATTCAGCTGTAAACAAGGAACAATTTAATTAGAACCAGAAAATAGAGCTCTGTATTGATTGAATTCTGCAGTACAAAGAAAAAATAACAGGCAGCCTTTCAAGAGGGCTGACTCTCCCCAGTCTCACTTGACTCAACACATTGATTCCTAATCCTTTCCCCCTCTTTCTTTATTTATAATCTACTTGTAATTGCTTTTCCCTTCCCATTCTACCCCTCTAACTTGTTGCAGCTCCTTCCCTTCACCAATCTTCTTGAGTCTTCTAGAATAGGTATATTTAATTGGGAGCCTATCAGAATGTTGGGCTTTGATTATTAGTGGAATAATTTCTTTCCATTAATGTTGTAGTTAAAATGAGAGATTATCTCTGTAAAAATCCTCTCTCTTACTTCACCTCACAGAGAGTACATTTCTTTTCATTTCTTTTTATCTTATTGCCTTGAAAACTCGATGAGATGCTGAATTTGGACTTCAAATTCAATTTCCTTGGATTTTGGTCGTTGAAGCAGACTTGTCTACCCTCCTCTCTTTGTCCTTTCATGTTTTACTTCCTCAGAGGGACGTTAAACTTGCTTAGTTAACTTTGATAGATGGGACAAGAGGAGATAAGCGCAAGTGGAACATCCTATTTAAACAGGACCGAGGCTGCAAATGTTGAAAAAATTGTGACTACCTTTCTGAAGAGTGGTGTAGTTCCTAGTCAGGTACATGTGGAGCTTTTCTAATTTTTTTGTTCTACTACTTGGGTTCTATTTTTATGTTGAAAAGGTGATAATTATGCATGGCATTCCGTAGATTGGGGTTATAACACCATATGAAGGTCAGCGAGCATATATTGTGAACTATATGTCAAGAAATGGTGCTCTAAGGCAGCAGCTATACAAAGAAATTGAGGTAAGATGTGTAAAACATGCAGAAGTTACATGTGCAAATCATTTTTTTGTGAAAACTTTGGCAAGGTAGAAGGAAAAATGGTAATTCATTTCAGGTAGCAAGCGTAGACTCATTCCAAGGAAGGGAAAAGGACTATATAATTTTGTCTTGTGTGAGGAGCAATGAGCATCAGGTAGGTCTTGTTTCTAATCTTCTTTTTCCTGGAATCGGCTTCCGAGAATTTCGGATCTGTGTATATACTTTGTAAGTATATGATATATTGCACACAAATTTTTCTGGTTCATCTTACTCCATATGGTATACTCCTCCATATTGTCAGTATATTGTAAACACCTACTTGCTGGAGTGAGGTGCAAATGGCTGGGGTCTTGGAACTTACTTTTTACCCAGATTGACATTAATTATTTTAAGTGAGACTTGTGGGGTAGACGGAGCATAGAGGAAAATTGTAATTATGTATTTAGACATGCATAACTGTCTTATCTGTTGTTCTTTTGGAAATGTTCATTTTTATGGCCATATTAATTGTTGAAATTTGGAAACAGACTGCATGATATCTTAATCTTGTGTTGTTTATGTTCAGGGCATTGGATTCCTAAATGATCCTCGTCGTCTGAATGTTGCCCTCACCCGTGCTCGTTATGGTATTGTTATCTTGGGAAATCCCAAAGTTCTGAGCAAGCAGCCTCTATGGAATGGTTTATTGACACACTACAAGGTATTTGCTTGCTTTCTATTGCTCTTTTTTCCCTGTTCTATCATGATTGGGCATGGCTAAAATATGATTCCGCGAACATTGTTGGAAAAGGCATGACTGAGGCGCACCTTCAGTGCCTGAAGGTGCATTCAGTCTATTTTATTGAGGCAGGTGCCTGTGCACGCCTCAGGTTTGCTGTGAAATTTGACTTTTTTGGTTTTTATTTTATTATAAATTTCTTTTTTCTAAAACATGACTTTCAAATAAAAGAGCCTTTTTAATTGCGCTGGTCTTGTTCTCAAATAAAACAAAAAACAAAAAAATGTGCCCATCAATTCTTTGCCTGAACAAGGAAAATACTTAAACAACCCCACTACCCGATTCCTTGCCTCACCACTCCCCCAAGACACAAGGAGCAGCTTCCACGAGATTGCAAGGAGGCAACCGGTGGTTCTGTAACTCAGGCAGATATTTTTTTCATTTTTTTCCCTTCGCATTTCGTCTCTCTCTCTCTCTCTCTCTCTTTTTGTGTGTGTGTGTGTATATATATCTCAAATTCTTCTTATTTCATAATTTTTTTACTAAATTCTTTTGGTTTGTTGTGAGGTTTATGCCTCGCCTCACAAAGGAAAAACACCAGTACCCATTTCCTCCTTTTTAAACATTGTCCTCGAAGTTCATGCAATTTTACGCACTTCGACAATTTTCATGCAAGTTTCATGTTTGGAAGTGAGAAAATTGTTTCTGGGAATCATTTTATTCATGCTCATGATGCTATGAAGTATATTGTACTTTATTTCTGAAACTTTGCTGTCAGGAACACGAGTGCTTGGTTGAAGGACCTCTGAATAATTTAAAGCAGAGTATGGTTCAATTCCAAAAACCCAAAAAGGTAAGGCATATTGACATGGTTGTTAGATCAGGTATTTTCCAATTATTTGAAGTTTCAAACTGTTGTGCAAGACTGACTATTTTGCGGACAAATGACTGGATAAATTAACTGTATGTGCATTTTTACATGGATTGTGTGGTTATTGTGTTGCTCAGATCTACAACGATTGCAGACTTTTCTTTGGTGGTGGACCAGGAATTGTTCCAAATGATACTTTTGGATCTTCTGCGTCATACCCAAATGCTGATAGGAGGAGCACTACCTCTAGGGGTAAGTTAGATCGCAGTTGCTAAATGTAGTAAGTTGTGCACATAAATTGAGACTTTAGTTATCTTGAAAACCACTAAAGGTGTGTTTGACTGGAACTTTCGTGGAAAGAAAATAAATCCTAGGAAATTGAATTGCATAGAACTTATTTGCATGGAAATTGTTAATTAAACGCGTTTGATTGGCTTAATTTTCCACGTAAATTTTTTTGTATCTTTTCATAAGTGGAGTTTTTGAGAAGTGTGAAATGCCTAGAAAAAACCTACTCCCCTAAATAAAATGTTTTACTTAATTTTGAGAAAAATATGGTCACGTGACTAACTTTTAGAAAATATTTTCCATAAAAAAAAATGTCAATCAAACACCCCAAAAGTAAGAACTTAGGTGGAAAAATGAGATTTTTTATGGAAAATAAAGCCAATCAAACGCACTCTTAAGAGATTGGAAGTGAGGGAAATCATTTTTAAATTATCTCTTTTTATGATAAAAGATAAAGCAGAACATATAGTTCTTCCTATATTGGAAAAGGTAAAAGCTTTATTCTTCAATCAGGTTCTTACATGCCATCCGGCCCACCCAATGGTACTCGGAAACCCAATGTTCATCCAACTGGTTATCCAATGCCGCGGGTACCGGTCCCTCCATACCATGGAGGTCCTCCAGCACAGCCATATGCCATTCCCACTCGTGGTGCTGTACATGGACCTGTTGGAGCCATTCCTCAAATTCCACAACCAGGAAGCAGGGGTTTTGGTGCTGGGCGTGGGAATGCTAGTGCTCCTATTGGTAGTCATCTTCCGCACCAACAGGGTGCACAACTACCCATTGGGAGTCCTGGGTCTAACTTGAACTTCTCATCCTTGGAAAATTCAAATAGCCAGCCATCAGTGGGTGGACCATTGTCTCAACCTAGATATGTTTCTAATGTTAGTTTAATTCCAAGCTTGTAAATTTATCTTTCCTAATCAATTTTCTTCCATGATGACTTTGATCAAATATTGAGAGAGCACTTTTTGCAAACAATAGGTGACAGGTCAAGGACCCACCCAAACATTTAGGGATGGATTCCCTATGGGAGGCATGTCTCAGGTAGTTGATTTAGTGAGGTTGCTTTCTATATGTTTCCTTTTTCTTATTTTTGGATGGTTTTCTTCAATTTTTATTTTGAATGTTCATGCAGGATTTCTTGGGTGATGATTTTAAAAGCCAGGGATCATATGTTCCGTACAATATTACTGAGTTCTCCACTCAGGTACAAGACTGACTTTGTGTGTGATGTTTTGGTGTCTCATTTTCTACGTGTTATGTTCATTGCCAAAATCTGTATGATGAAATTTCATGCTCGTCTTTATCATTACTTCAAGGTTCTTTTTGATCAGCTGACAATTGTTTTCATTGACTGATTGCTCTGCAGGCTTCTCAGAGTGGATATAGTGTTGATTATGTCACACAGGGGCCTCAAGGTGGGTTCCCTGGGAGCTTCTTAAACCAGAATTCTCAAGCTGGCTACTCTCGTTTTGCTACGGGAAATGACTTCATGTCACAGGTTTTTTGTTGAATATTTTTTATCTTCTTTTGTCGGCATACAAGTTCAACTGAAGCTTGACCTTTAACCAGGTTTGGGAACATTATTGTTCCCAGTTCCTCCTAACCTGAGTTCCAAAAGATGTGACCCTCATTCCCATAGAAAGAACCAAAAGGGGAAGAAGGAAAAAACTGAAGCAGAAAATTCTCCCTTTTCCTTTATTAATTGTTTGTTTATTTTGTGGGTATTGGGCCCATTAAAGGACAAAATACCTATAAAATAAGGTTAACGGATACGAGGACATTAAACTGGAAGTCTAAGAAATGAAGATATATACCAACAAATGTGACATGGCACCAATAGAAGACAAATGAAGGGAAATACAACTTAGATTTTTGGTGTATGCCTTGAGTAGACCTAAAAATGATCCCGTTCACAAGAGAGATGCAGTCCTAGTAGAACACAGAGGTAAACCAAAATTAATGTCTTCAGTGGTTATAAAAGGTTTTAATTTTTTAGACCTTTCAGAACAGGCACTTTGGATCGAAAAGAATGGTGGAGAGATTCTTAAAGCTGATGCTAAGTTTATCATC
>CADEPD010043055.1:0-25613 GCA_902829195.1 Fraxinus dipetala | reverse complement strand
AAATTTTGTGAAATTTTACATTTAAAGTATTGAATTCTAAATAATAAAAAAATATTAAAAGGGACGGGATGGGGCGGGGTGCCCATTACCTGTCCCCGCCCCGAATAGCTGATTAAGCGGGTAATCCCCGCCCCGTTCGGAGCGAGGCCTCACGGATATCGGATTTGTCGGGTTTTTTTGTCATCCATGAAGTATACTTGGTGCACTGGATATGACTAAACAATATAATAAGTTAAAATATTTATTTGGAGAGTCTTTTTTATTCTTTAATGACACACTCTAGTCTAGCTCACTGCAAGGTAGTTTGAATGGAAGGTGCAGCCAATGTGTGCCAGTTGAGTCCAAGATACATGCCTTGATCTTATGTGGTGCTTGCGAGGGGTTTGGAAGATGGGTGGAGTCCGGTAAAGCCTTACCTTAGGGTGGACAACATCGACGATGTGCTTATCGGTTTATCCGGCATTACATTCATCCAAGCTTTGATCAACCTAGCTTTCTATGGATTTTTTGGGGTGAGACGGACGGGGTTGTGTTTGGGGGAGCTGTCTGGTGAGTTGTGGGAGGAAAATGACTTGGGGTGGTGTAAGTGGGTGGCTCTGAGTATAGGCAAACTTAAGCTCAATACCGATGCGGCCCTACTATAGGGTCTGGGTTGGATTGGAGTGGGGGCAATGATTAGGGACGGATGAGTTCCATGAATGTGTAATTAAAATTAATTGTTAACTTTAATTTAAAATTTTATCAATTAAACCAAACAGGGGTTTAATCGGATTTCTTGCTTGAGCATGACGATTGATGAGTTGATAGCTCTTATGAAAGGCCTTCTTTTAGCTCTGCAACTGGGTTTTCATGTTTTTGTTGTTGGAATCGACTCTCTTCGTGTTGTACAAAGTCTCCAAATGATTTTCATCTCTCCCCGAATGCAATTAATGTTTATTGTTTCTACTTGTTAATGGCAATGTTCTAAAAAGCACGTCTAGGCGGCGCTCAAATGTGAAGCATGAGCTAAACGCCTCCCTTCAAGCTTAGGCGCTTTTCGATTAATTAAAAATTAAAAATAATAAACGTTTTTTTACATATAGGGTCGTCTAGCTCAAAGTTTGGCCTCCACGTCTAACCAACTCTTACGCTTTTTAGAGCACTAGTTAGAAGACAGGGGTTGTGGCTCTTGTCGTTCCTTAGAAATGGAAATCAATTGACGCATCACCTTGCATGATTTTTATATTGTTGATACATTTCGATGGACAAATTGTATGCCGGATTTTTATTGTTCCTTATTCGCGACTATATATCTTAATGAAATGTTTATGGTTTGATTTAAAAAATAAAATAACTTATTTATTGAATATGGGATAGTTTTTTAAATATAATTTCTTATATGTGCCAGGATTTAAACAGAAGATCACGTCAATAAAATATGGATGATCTCTGATATCATGTCAAATTCCTTGACAAAGCTTATAGATTCAGCTGTAGGTCAATTTTCATTTAAGTCCCTGAATTTTGAGGTGTATATATATCTCAAAACCATCTCTATAGTTTCGGAAATGAACAAATTAGTCCCTTGCAAAAAATTTCTGTCCGTTAACTGTAAAATAACCGTTTTACCCTCACTCTGTATTAGTTGATCGGGACCGTTCTCATTTACAAAAACATAATGATACCTAAATACTCAAATTTAATTTCGTTCGTCTTCCCATTACATTTTTCAATTTTATTTGAGAAATGAAAATATTCTCGATGTTTGATTGTTCAAATAAAATATGTGAATCATAAAGCACTCAAGATATTTTATTCAAAGACGTGTGAAGATAATACTAATTGCTCAATCAAAATGGCAAGACCCTAGATTTAGCCATACGCATTTGAGTCGCAAGTGCTGGAGAGGGAAACTTATGGTCTCGAACCACTCATTTTAGCAGCTGGAAGACAGGACAAGACTAGATTTAACGAAGGCATTATTGTTTAACCATACGCGTTACGAATATTAGTATGCTAAATTAGACAGTATTAAGCAAAATTACATTTGTCTTTCTTTATCAATTCAGCGTATCAAATACGTTTTTAAAGTCTTCAACGACTT
Organism: Fraxinus dipetala; assembly: GCA_902829195.1. NCBI lineage: Eukaryota > Viridiplantae > Streptophyta > Magnoliopsida > Lamiales > Oleaceae > Fraxinus > Fraxinus dipetala. The sequence continues at coordinate 23,530 of CADEPD010043055.1, read as the reverse complement.
CAATAATAAGATAATACATTCCTAATCTAATTATTGGGCATATCGAAATTTTAAGAGCAATAAAATTTGCCTTATTTAGCCCTTGTTTGATGGCCATGAAAAACAATGTTTTAAATTGTGACTTTTAGGAGACCGTGTAGTTAAAAGAGATTTTAGATTTACGCGCAGAATATTTTATTGAATAAAATTGGTTGAAACTTGAAAATGTGTAAAAATAAAGAATTTTCAAATAATGACCATCAAACTGAGGCTTACTCTACAAAAGGCACCTGAAAAATGCTGGCTCCTGCACTTTGACAGTTCAAATTCAACAGCACAGAAGACAGATACGAATCACAGGCACGCAAGGTGCGAGGGGGAGGGGAACCGGCGGGATAATGGATCAATAGCGTAAAAAATAATGTATTAATTGTCATGTTTATGTACATTTCACTCTCAGAGATCTATTTGACGACATAACTAACACAAATGTCCAATCTTGTTTGTGACAATCTCAACATTGTGCTAGCAAATATCAACCAACATAGGTCATCAACTTGTGCAAAATACAGGGAAAAAGAATTGAAAGAACAAATTTCTCCGTCACTAATTGCACAGAGGTGAATGAAAAAATATATACCAATTGTAGAACACATTTTATATAAATCATCAATATCTTGGAAGCAGTCTAGAAATTTTCGAATTGCTTTCGGATGAAGTGAGAGGTACCGTAGAAAACTCCGAATCGGAATGTTCAGACTTCAGGAAATTTCCACGAGATGGCTCAGGGCTTCGGTTCTGGTTTTGAAAAGGGTTTGATCTTGAGAAAATTGGAGCAGCGGCAACATTATGCCCTTTTTGATCTGACAAAGGTGAAATGCTCCCGATAGGATTTGGACTTCCTTTATGTTCTCCGTTGGATCCATTTGCAGTATCAGCAGACTCCCTCTTTTCTCTTTCTACAGTCTCTTTGAGGAGAAAATCAACCCACAGATTTGCAAAAGACTGGAAGAAAATGTCCAGCAACAGTTAGAATTGGCAATAGTAGCAAAAATAGAGATAATATTGATTTTTGATAAAGAGGAATAATGCAGAACACTTGGGATATATTTGGTCCACAGCATGGGCCAGTACTCGACAATAAGACAATTTCAACTTTTGCTCTTCATTTATCATATCCAGTGTGGTCTAAATCAATATACCAAACATCCCATTAAGAGCATGCTTCACTTAGCTTAAAAATTTATTTGTACGAGTCCAAATATGGAGTAATCAGGTGGTATAACCTTTTTATTTCAGAGGTCATTGGCTCTGAGGCGGAAAAACTTATCTGACTTAAAGTGGAACAAGATGTATGTGGTATCTATTTGAAGAAACATTTAATGCTTATGGAAGAATTATGAACACACACGCTTAGTAATGCAAATATATAAGTACCTTGCCACAAACCCAGCAGAAGAATGAAAAATGAAAAAACAATTCCTTTCTCTGATCTTAAATATCCAGTTGCAGTTTTTTGAAGAACAATTTTTCATTTACGTAAAATGTGCAGAGGCGTGCACCAAAAAGAGAATAAGGGCTGCCAGAGAAAGTGACAGCAAGAACGACCTGGTCCTCAGATGCAATAGTTGTGGGAGCTTCAGCGGAACCACCACCCATGATGCCACCTACTAATCGACCAGGAAGACCCAAGACACCCCGAACTACTCCTTTGCCAGCCCCTTGTTGAGCTACACCTATCCTTTGCTTGTCTTCATCAGAAAATCCCAGCATGCGAACCATAAGATCAAGAACCTGAAAAAATTAAAATGGGTAACTAACAATTTCTAAGAGGAACAGAAATAAGTTTCTTGCTATTCCAGCGAAGTGTGTTCCATCATTTGATTCATTATTCAAGCATTTAGTTTGGACGTTGTATTCTTTAAGACATCCTTCTTTCTATACAAATGGGGTAGGATAGAATTTTAGGCGGTTAAACAAAGTCAAATAAGAGGATAACAATTATCATGGACAAAAGAACATAAAATATTTGTTTAATTGCATCCTTATGTTTTCAAAGCTTTCTATCAAACGCATATTGATAACTATCCTGCTCATACATGACCTTCATGAATCATTTAGATGTATGGAGCACCATACCTCTTTGCTGTGGTTTCTCTGGAAGTAAGTCACCAGTAATTTGATTACGATGCGCCTGCCATTGAGACCATTCATTAAAACTCCAGTGTAACTAAATTTAAGGGAAGTGCAGAATACATAAACTGGCCAAATACATATCTGTGAACATTTGTAAAATTGCGAACATTAATGGTGCAGCAGAGTACAGATCACAATTCAGTCCAGTACAAACTGGCAAAACAAGAGCAGATCCATGATGAGGTCTATTGTGATGCCAAACTCATCATGGAAATCCAATAGCTTAAGGCAATCACAACAAAGCATTGGGAATTAAGCATGGAGGTTAGAAAATTCTCTTGGTTTTGCAGGTAATAGAACCTGACACATTACCACTTGGTTATACTCCATAGTCATGTTTTGGATGGTAGGAAAAGGGATAGGATTAACCTACGGAATAAGTTCCCTTTCCAGTTAAAGTCCTTTCATTTGATTGAAATTTTGGCTTTATCCTATTTCTTCATTATTTCTATCTCATCCACTAATCCTGTTTCTAATTTCAGCACAACAATTTTTGCCTAGCCTATTCTTTCTTTTTGATTCTAATACCTTTTCATATACAAAATCTACATATTTTAACATCTAGGATTTACATATGGAACATACATCACTATCAAGAGAATTTCTTGTTAGTTATGATAGATCTATAATATATGAAAGAGAGGACAATAAGTATGTACTTGTATTATCAAATACCATGATCGAATAATAAGACATTTTGATTAGACAATAATATTAAGGATTCCTGTGAAAAGTTTCATTGACACCTAATTCATGTTGAGCAGACCTTGTTTAGGGTACCTCACTGAAGATATAATGAACTTCATAGGAATGCACATCAAAAGCTCATAACATGGCCATAGTACATTAACGAGATGAACAGAGGCCTATGTAAAAGTACTCAAATGATTAATGATATGTCACAATTAAATAAAGGTCATCTCCCAGTAAACCCAAAGCGATGACCAAGAACTTAAAAGAAAAAGGATACATAAACCATCAATTTCATTCTTCTGCTCTCACCTAAAATCGACAAATTCTTCTTTGAAAACCAGTGCAATGACAAAAACGAAAACGAAAAAATGTCAACCCGAACTATTTAGACATAAACAGAGACAGTTCACATTCATCTGGAACTTATTCAATGTTCTGATCACATATAATAATAAATTGAAAATGTAGGAAGACTAACCAGCAGACAAGAAAATCAGTATTCACGGACATTCTATTAACTGAAAGATCTTAAATAATACTAACATCCTGATATAAGGCTAAACATCTTAGCCTCAAATTCTCACGGGTCCAGTTTTGTTACACTCGAACAACTAGAAACTGTGCGACCTTAACGTTCACAATTCCCGTCCCTCACGAGAAAACGTTAAGTCAGTCTTTCAACACTCACAAATAATTTAACCAACTAGACTAAATTACTATAACTTTGAGTAGAGAATTTGAAGTAAGGAAAATATGGAAAAGAAGTAAGATTGGGGAAAACTCTCTTTGTATATAAATAACTTCACTCCAATAAATATTTTTACAAATGAAAATACATCTCTATTTAAAGGGAAAAACCTTTCAAGTTGCCTTGGAATCAATGGCCAAGATTAATCTTCATCCAAAGGTCCTCATTGGATGCAAGTTGTATTAACCTCCTTAAGATCATAAGGAAACAAAGTTAGAATTTGCTTCATTGCAAGTTATATGTCTCTACAACTCACATGTAAGTGGACATATCCCTTTCATAGTAGTCAAATTTACCTTTGCTTCCGCCTTGGCATTATCTTGCAAGTGGCACAAATGAATAATTTGGACAAGTTGCACAAATTGTTCACTTGCATCCCCAAAATCTCTATCTACAGCCCATGATATTTCTCTTGCTAGAAATGACAGTATTTTGCCTTAGAAAATCACATTGCTGTGTTTGGAAAATTGCCCATGCCCTGCAGCCTGTGTGTTTGTTGTGCTACTTGCGTCCTGTCGTGACTGCAGCCCGTATCCTGCAGTCTGTGTGCACAAGTTGCCTGCATCCTGCCACCGCAAGCAGTTCCGTCCTGTCAGGGCGCTACCTGCACTGTCTTGCTGCCGAGACGATTCGACTGCGACCTCGTGGGGCGTAAGCCCAACACCTAAGGACTGCACTACAGAGGAAACAGTCAGGTTACTATTCAAACATGTTGTGAAGTACTGGGGATTGCCCAAAAATATTATAAGTGATCGAGATCCCCGCTTCTCGGGGAAATTGTGGACGGAGTTGTTTAAACTCCTTGGAACGAACTTGCACTTTTCTATCAGTTTCCACTCGCAGACAGATGGGCAGACGAAGCGGGTGAACACATTGTTGGAATGTTATCTTAGGCACTTTGTTAGTGCTAATCAACGGGATTGAGCAAAGTTGATGGACATAACTCAATTTTCCTACAACTTGCAGAAAAGTGAATCTACGGGACACAGTCTGTCTGAGCTTGCAACAGGGGCGACAACCTACAACACCCCACGCCTTACCGTGATTGGTAATTTAGGGCGAAGTCCCGAAGCAATAAAAATGGCTAAGTCATGGGGAGATCATATGGACTTAGCTAGATCATGCTTGGAGAAAGCCTGGAAGCGCATGAAGAAATAGGCCGATGTGAAACGGAGACCGTTGAAATTCAACATTGTCACAAAATCTTTCGAGGAAGATGTTGAATCCATATTGGCAGATCGAATGGTAAGACGGAGGGATATCCCACCTTGCACCCAATAATTAGTCAAATGGAAGAGGTAGCCCAAATACGAAGCTACTTGGGAAAACGAGGGGTACTTACGGCAGTTTGAGCCCGAGCTTCGACATTACACGACGACGACGACGAGGGCGTCGCCAGATTCAGTCGGGGAGTGACTTACGCCCCACCAGGTCACAGCCGAACCATCCCGACAGCGACAGCAAGACTACGCAGGCAGTGTGGTGCGACAAGACGAAGTTGCTTGTAGTGGCAGAATGCAGGCAGCTTGCGCACACAAACTGCAGGACAGGCTACAGTCATGGAAGGACGCAGGCAGCACAGCACACACACGCTGCAGGACAGGTGTAGTTTTCCAGCACAGTAATGTGGTTTTCTAAGGCAAAATACTTTCATTTCCAGCAAGAAAAATACCATGGGCTATAGCTAGATATTTTGGGGATGCAAGTGGACAACTTGTGCAACTTGTCCAAATTACCCACTCGTGCCACTTGCAAGATAATGCCAAGGAAGAAGCAAAGGCAAATTTGGCCACTATGAAAGGGACATGCCACTTGCATGTGAGTTGTAGAGACATGCAACTTGCAATAAAGCAAATTCCAACTTTGCTTCCTTGTGGTCTAAGGAGATTAATGCGACTTGCATCCAATGAGAACTCTTGGATGAAGATTAATCTTGGCCATTAATTCCCAACTTGCAAGGTTTTTGTCTATAAATAGAGATGTATTCTCATTTGTAAAAATATTTATTAGAGTGAAGTTATTTATATAAAAAGAGAGTTTTCTCAAATCTTGTTTTCCATATTTTCCTTACTTCAAATCATCTATTCAAAGTTATAGTAATTTAGTCTAGTTGGTTAAATTATCTGTGAGTGTTAAAAGGCTGACTTAACATTTTCTCATGAGGAACGAGAATTGTCAACGTTAAGACCGCACGGTTTCTAGTTGTTAGGGTGTAAAAAAACTAGACCCGTGACAGAATGCTCAAAGAGTGAGCAAGATCTTTTACGTGACCATTAATGGCAGGACAGCAGGGGGACAGTTGGAAACGCGATGCCCCAATCCCCACACCCACCCAACCAAGTATACTGTCTGGCACCTTCAAACATTAGTGAGCCTCTAGAATTCCGGAGCTGGTTTAGCCCATATTGATTGTACAGACATGTGACATGAGCGTATTAAGATTTAACCAGTAACCAACCATTCTGGATGCAATCATGAAATGGCATGGCCAAGATGAGAGAGATTTTCATACTATACATATACCAGTCAGCTGAAGGAGTCTTATTCTGTTAATCCATGCCTATTCTACCTCCCTACCCCATCTTCTTAGAGACACCTCCACTATCTTCCTAATATTTTTCTAAAGAATCTCATTTGCCTTGTATGGCAAATTCCACAATAATGCCTAAAAAGAGAACCAATTACCAAAAATATGGAAGAATGAAAATTAATTTCTTGCATGAAGAATATTAGCATGCAAAATCTAGAAGAGATACCTCATAATCGATGCATGAAAACTTCAAGTAGTCTAACCTGTCAACAAGAAAATCAGAGTCCACAGACATCCTGTTTAGCCTTGTCATGCTCTGCTCAAGAGCACGGCGCAGTTTTTCATTATCTTCCTCAAGCTTCTTAACTCTGTTCTTTCCTTCACCAAGCATTTTTTCAGCTTGTGAAAGCTTTCCCAGTATTTCTCCTTTTTCCTCTTTCAATGCTCCTGCTTGGTGGTGTGCATCCTGGAAAACATTTGAAGTGAGACAGTAGGATAATAAAGTCAATTTGCATTAAAGCACAGACGGACAATTTGCTAAATCAGCAATAAGACAGTCAAAAGCATACCAGCATTAAGATATCAACAACACGCCAACAAAATATTACATCAAAGCTCATAGCTGTACGATCAGCTTATGTATCATTAAGAGGCGTACAATGTCGAATAGCTTTTAACTTGATAGACGCATAATGTCACATATGAAATAATCAAGATGAGCTTTCTATCTAATAGTAAGATAATGTTACCCATGCCTATAATAACTCTATATTGCCACTGTTTAAAGACAATATTGAAAAAAGTATTAGAAGACTAAAGACACAGACTACCAAAAAAAACTTATGACAGACAAAAGTTAAGAAACTACACCTTCAACTGCTCAAAAAGTCTAGCTGACTCTTCTTTCGCAACTGTCAACTCTTCTCTAAGACGCTCCTGATCACACAGTTTTGTAAATATGTTATTCAAATATCCTTCTCCTTCCTTATATTATGTTATACATGAAAAGAGAGGGAGATTAACCTTAGCTTCAATTTCAGCATAATACTGGCCAAGAGCAGTTTGCAGATTAAGAACTTCCATATTCTTAGCTTCTATTGTGCTCATACAGCTAGCCAATTTTCTATTAAGCTCGTCAATTGTTTCCTTAGACTTCTTCAGCTCGTTGTTATTAGACATTTTAATTTCTTCCTGGCTTCCAATTGCCTGCCTAAGAGCTTTCTCCAAATGCAACATTTGAACTCTTTGGTATTCATTGGTTTCTCGCAGTTCCTCAATAACTTTACTATCCTCATCCATTTTCTCCGATTCTTCAGCTTCCTGTGAACAAAGCAGACAGAAGATCAATTTTGACTTAGCAGAATATGTAAATGGGAGATATTAAAAGTGAGTTACTGATACCAACAGAACAGAAGTTCAATGTCATCATCAACATTTGTAATGGCCCACTCAAAAAAGTAAGACCAGAAAGGTGGCACACCTTCTCTAATAAGTGCTGCTTAAGACGATTCAATCCTTGCAATGCTTTGTCCCTTTCTAGGCGTGTTTCCTTCAAATCTTTCTCCAGCATCAGCAATGATTGCAGCATTTCTTCCTGTTCTGGAAATGTGCTTGATGATTCTCCCTTCTAAATATAAATTACATATATATTTAGAAGTTGAAAATCTCTACCACAAAAAATCTTGACAAATGGAATAAATGCTTTGCCATTTTCAAGAAATAACAATAGAAGTGGGAAGGAGATCTCTATCAAACAACAAAAAGGCTAGAATGAACCTACCTCATTACTGGAATGCTCATCTAAATTATCTATTCTGCCCGATATGTCTTTATGTGCTGGAGAGATGCGAACTTTTAAAGCAGCCTCAAATTCATCTCTTTCTTTCTACCATGGAAAAACAGCATTGAAGCAGGTGTAAGGTCCAAGATTACTAGAATGTTGAATATGATGTAATACTTCCATAATCGTTAATGTGTTACTCTTTGCGAAAGATATGTTTCATAAGCCATGGTAAGGCATTGACCTTAATATTGCTCTTTTCATTCTCTAAGGTAGCAATAACTTTTTTAAATTTCTCTACAGTGTCATCGGTGTGTTCTCTGTCTCTTCCATGTAACTCCATCTGCAATCTTCTTATCTCTGATATCTTCTGATTCAGTTCATCGTGTACTTTGTTCATATCTTTGGACATCTGAAAAACAGGGGGAAAACCTAACAGTAAGTCAACATGGTAACGGGAAGGAATTGTAATGCTGTTGTTTTTTCGCTTCAAGGCAGAAATGCAGAATTGCATGATCGCAATTACAGGTGACGTTAATGTAGATATTTATCAAGGGCTATGTTCAAATAGAAAAATCCAATATATAGCTTTTTCACCAGCATAATCATCTCAGTTCAGCAAGCTGATGACTCCAACTGACAGCAGTTCAACATTAAGGTCTACTTGTAAACCACAGACAGGAAATGCTGGGTCTTTTTTGGCATATTTTAAGTACCGGTACAAACAAGTGACTCCTTTAGAAAAACTGACGCATTAGAATTATGTTATTTTCAAAGCAAAGTTTATATCACTTCATGACATTCCAACCGCAAGAAGTACCAGACGCAAATGCGTTAGTTATTAAGAGCATCCTCAACAAACTTCATTTTCTTTTGTTATGTAGTACTAAAGAACCTATCATCACAGCAGTCATTTGAAGAAGAAATAAGACAAATACTCACTCTATCATTGTCGTCTTTTAATGATCTGAGCTCCAGCTGAAAAGATGCATTCAAATTCTGCTCCTCTAAGAATGAATTGAAGCTGTCAGCTGAAATACTCAAATGTGTTACTATCAAAGATGGATCTTCCATGAGTAAATAAATACCTTGTAATTTTTTCTGCAAAGTCGCAAATTTGTCACGTTCTTTCTCGAGTTCCATTCCCAATTGTTTCATTCGAACTTCATGAGTCGCTTGCATTGCTGCAAGGGACCTATTTTTTTCTTCCACCAAATCTGTTAGCTCCTAGAAGGCATCAATACATATATGTCAAGTCCATTCACCATGGATGACAACGTACAAAATAGAAAGTAAAGTTTTTGATTGAGGAAATGGGAAGAGTTACAGAAAGAAAAATTCAAATACCGTGAAAGATTATGACTTCTAAATGAAACAGACAGTGTTTCCTACCTTTCCATTGGCTGAAGTGGTTCCATTTCCTAGTCCATTATGTTGTGGGCTTCCAGTATTATGATTCTTTACTGCAGTTTTATTCTTGCGGCTAGATGAAAGATCGCTACTCCCCTGAACAAATTACAGATAATATCAGCCAACACCTAATACAGAAGGTAAAACTCTTGATATATGCTTTAAAGAGAAAATTGTCGCAAAATATTCACTACTTCAATTATGAAATAGAAGCAGCTAAAAATTCCAATCATTCTTTTCGTACGGAAGCTACGGTTTGATGCACTGTAACAACTGCAACCAATACACAACTATTAGGCAAGCACAATTTTCACATTCCATACTCATAAACATCATTATTCATTATTGAAATCTCCTAACTCACCTGCCAAAGTAATTGCGCATTATCAGACAAAATTATTGTCCAGAAACCCAAATTTATCAAGACTTCACATACATAGCAACACTTTAATCTTACAAAGAGGTTCCAGGACTTAATTGTACATTGCTTCAAATAAGATCGTAAAGAGTAAGATTACAAGCTTCGTCCACTATTAATTTCACTGAAATCCCGTACTATATATGGATATCCAATTCGAATCTTTAAACCGCATTAATTTTAGCAGAAATCCACTGACAGATTCTCTTTCTTAATAAAAAAAAATAGCACCTAACATTGTCATCTACCTTGTGCACATTCTTAGATGCATTCAGAGCAGCATTTGTCGTGAGAAGATTTTGTTTCAATAAGTCATTTTCTTCAGCCAACCTCAAAATTTGATCCTGTAATAAAAGAAAAAAGTAACACAAAACTGTTAGATTCCCAAATGCAAGGACTAATAATCCAAAGCAAAAGTTCACCAAAAAAAAGACTTTATTTAGATTAGATTTCAAAAATATCAGCCATGTAAAATCCTGAAAGATGTCTTGTTTCACATAAAAGATACAACAGATACACTCATAAGTTCAACAAAATGCACGAAACACATTTCTTCCATCATCAGTTAACTGACAATTTCAATGTATGAATAACAAGAAATCGCAACCCAATGAGAGCTTAGACTAGAATATTTTTAGTGAGTGAAATACCTCCTTTGCCTTCAGCAAAGCAGCATAATTAACCGACAATGCCTTGATTTCTGCCTCAGACTCCTGAAGCTTCTTAATTTCTTCTTTGTATTTTTCGATCTGCAAGAGCACATATGATACACAAATTGATATCAGATGAGGGAGAAAAGGAAAATTATGCCAAACAATTAATATTCCCAAGGAAATCCATCGAGATTGTGCAAACCAACGGCATAATATAAAAATTCAAAATTTATATGTAACAATGCAGACGCTTTGATTGAGTCCCTTAGATTAATTTCACTTAAGATTAATTAATTATATGCAAATATATGTTCTACCCATATTTAAAAAAGAAGAGAAGCTTCCTTCAAGTCAATCCAACAACACTATGGTTAAAGAGATGATGTTTTACCTTAGAAGTTTGGAATGTGGGAGCGAGTTGAATTAAAAAAATTTACCTTTAAAGATGCAAATAATACTCCAGCCTCAAATTACTTAGCCCAAGAAGGCCACCTGTGACAACTATGTTTGTTTAAACCAACAGTCCATGGTATACCAAGAGTGATGACTTGCTCAAAAAACCCACAAGTGATATAACATTTTTCAGAGTTTTATTCATCAAACAAGACTTAACAGTATCGTTCTAAAGCCCAACTGCATGCTGCAAGCAATTTTATGGCATTTCAGATCATAGCTGAAAGCCATGCTGATATTAGATAGGCTGCAACCATTTAAATATTCGTGAATCAATGTGGCATAGCCTAAAAGACCAGTATCTCCTATGTATTAAAGGTGCTACGTTAAGATGAGATGAATCACTGCAATGTAATGGTGAAAATCAGCAAATGAGATGGATAATTTTAGCGTCACTTTTTAGCGCTTCGCAAAAAAGATTGTCTAATCCCAAAAAGTTATCTTCTTAAATTCAGAAATCAAGAAAATCTAAATATTTTATTTCTCTCAACAATTTTATTAGAAGAATGTAAGCAATTTTTTTCTGTCGAATGAAAGAAAACATGATATTTTGCATAAGCCATACTTCTCACTAGAGACGAAAACTTGAAATAGGTTCTTGACTTCTGGATTGCATGTATCACTTACTTAATAATTCCTTGAAATAACACAAGAATCCTCTGAAAAGTAGTCATTTGTACACTCTCAACCCTATTATGTAATGAGGACATCATTTCAGCCTCTCCCACAGAAAAGCTCTCCGCATTTGACGATCAAGAAACATTATTCAAGCACACCACCAGTCAACTATAGTGTATTCATTACTTGCATCACTAAGAAATAAGATCTGATTTTCCATCATTCCATGAGCAACAATAAGAACGAATTAGTTATTATGAATAATTATCACATCAAGATCTTTCAAGTTCACATAGCCAGCCGTACAACACATTGAGAAACATATAAACATCGTAGTAAAACCTACAAACAGGCATCGACAATGCACAAATTTAACCTCGAGCCACACCAAAACTGAGCTTCAACAAATTAAACACAACACTTGATTCTCAAAAATACATCACCAAATTAAATTAAACCCGCAACCAATTTCAAACTCCACCGATATACACAAACGAAAAACTCACAATCAAACAAATAGATAAAATTAAACAAAAAAAAATTCAAAACCCACGGGATATAAAAACACTGCCATTGAAATCTTGAATAAATTATAAATACCTCGTGATTATGAGGGGAATCAAATCCATTAACAATTGGCGAATGTGTCGGTGACCTCGAATTAGTGAAATTGAGAGAAATCCTTCGCTCAGAAACTGAATTACTGTTATTACTATTATCAAATCGATCGCGTCGGGGAGTATAAATCAACAGATCTTCATCGCCGTCATCGTCGTGTACATCAAGTGCGATTTTACTCAAACTTTCCTTCAAATTAGCAACCGAATTCCACATCACCAACCAATTTCAGGCCCAAGATGTCCTTTTCTGGTTAAGGTTTAGGAATTTTTTGTATATCAATTGATAATTTGGGGGAAATTAATTGAATAGGCTAGCTGTAGGGCTTAATATTTCTATAATGGTAGATCTGAGAGTTGAAAAGGAAATTGTAATGAATTTTTAATTTTTTTTAAACATTTTTGCAAGTAATTGTTAGCAGATTTTATTACGTGGATAAACCGGACATGTTAGATGATGTAATAATTATTGTCTGGGCCTTGGACTTGGATTGCATTGGGTTGACTATTGTGGGCTAAGAGGACGGCCCACTTAGAAAACAATTTCCGAATGGGAAAAATAATAATAATAATAATTGGACCTACCAAATTACGATTTTAGAAATATCAAATTTTTCAGGTCATAATTTAATACTATTTTCATATAAAAATAGATAATAATTAATTTCTTTCGAATTTATATGTGATCCTAATTGATTGTTATTAAAGAATAATGGAGATTTTATCCCTTTCTACTTATATATTATATCATAAAAGATAGATGGACAATTACAATGTGCACCATTTCTACAAGGAAATCAGAAACGTTGGAATTCTTCATGCCATACAGTAATAGCAGGTCATACAATGCCCCCGTTTGACACATAAACTCAAAAAAATTTCTTACTTTTTAACCATACATTCTTCCCATCAGTCATTATTCTAAAAAAAATTCTTCTCGGTGTCAAACAACATACACCTTAATAAGATTTAAATTTTCACAAATAGTTTTTTATTCTACATTTATTGTAAATTAGTTTTAACCAAACAAGCCTGAGTGCACTTTCCCATCGACCACCATCATCATGACATCACCTTCGTTGGAACAAACACTACATCGGCACCGTCAACCAGAACCACAAACATCGATGCCTCTATCCTTTTTTCTTCTAACCCAATCAAATCTAAATCACACCACTACCACCCAAGTCTCAAATCTAACCCGTTATCACCACCTCCATCACCCCGTCTAAAATACCAACACCTCCTTTGGATTGTGTCGATTAATTTGATAATGTAAATCCATTATTTTTATTTTTGCGTTTGATTTTTCAGATCCTGCAATGGAGTTTGATTTACAACGTCCTTTGTTACGTACTGAAATAATTATTGTCCACTAAAGCTTCACGTGAACCCCAAAAGGCAACATTACTTGTCTATAAAGACTCCCCATCAACTCGAAAAAGGACCCCATTGCATGTCATCGTGTCAACCAGTACTTGCATTAAGGTCGTCGAGACCCAACCAAAGCATAAAATGTCTTGGCCACTGAAGCACCGCCTAGCAAAGATGCGTCCGACCTTAACACTTGGATTCGTCTAGACTATGGAAGTAAAAGTATCGACTTGCTTCAGAAGTAGACGTCATTTTTAGTAAATTTTGACATAATAAAGTTTGAGTAATCATCTATACAAACACATGCATGTACATAATAATTTGCTTGACAAGTGTCATGAAAGCATAAAACTCAACCAAAAAAATGGAATTTGGACTTATCATGACTTTCAACATAATGATGAGTGATTTCACTCATAAAAATGAATAAATAGTTCCTAAAATTATCTATAAAAAGGGCCATTAACTCAACAAAAATGATTGAAAATCAAAAGGATTAAAAGGATACAGGAAGAAAAATCTTAGAGATCCAATCTTTCACTTCAATAATTCGCATCGGATCAAGGTAAATTATACTCTTTGAAATTTTATTATTCTCCATTTAAAATTAACTTTCCGGTCATAAATCCACGAAAAAATTCTTCTTTCTTCATTGTAACAAAATGCTTACCCCAAACATACCCAAAACATTTAAAAATGGGCAAACCTACTAAAATTTCTACAAGAAAACTTCATTGCTAACATTAGAAAACAAGTATGTGGAAAACCTAACCAAAACTACGAAGAAAACCTACGTGAGGAGTGCAAAAAGCCAGGAAAAATAAGTGGAAACGAATCAAGAAATGACAAAAATCCAAATAGTGAAAATGAAGGCCTTGATGTTACACAAGGAAACACTCAAAGGTAAAGAAGCAGAAAATCAAAGAAGATAACCAAGTTAACTAGAATGTTGCTACTAATATGCAATGATTCACAGAGGATATTATGAATGTGAGACAACCTATGGAGAAATAAGGCCAGCCAGTATCATTTCTTCACGACGGAGAAAGTAAGAGTAGGACTGAAAGCCCCATGTAAAGAAAGCATGTTTCCCATTTTTCCAACTAACTAGTACTAAGCACGAGCGTTGCACGTCTTGTGTATCAGATAAATTATATGCGTAATATTTTTGAAGTACTAATATTGTTTTTTTAAAATAGTTAAGACAATTGATATTTTAAAAGAAGTTAAAATTATTAATGTATTTTTTTTTTTTTTGTGAAATTATGTGTATAATGTGAAAATGTTGAATAAATTGAAATATAATGTTTTGATTACAGTAACACTTCTTCGTCTACAATATTTATTTTTGGCTTTTACCTAAAACTTTTGTTGTTTGGATTAAAACTCTGCGAGAAAGTGCGACATATAGTTGCTTGTGGTAAGTTGATGAAATTATCCTCTGTGTAAGACTCTACTCCATTACCAATTTGAATCAAATATTCTGCAAATTGATTGTCATTTTGAGCACACGAGTTTTGATTTAGTTGCAACTTTTTCATTTTCTCCCAAAGATACGATCTAAACAAATTTTGGTTAATTGTTTGTTGCCTTGTTGTTCTCAGGACAACATGTAGTACTTGGTGAAAAATCTCCTCCGAATACAAATTTTTTTCACCAAACGATTTTGAATTGTCCAATATATTTCTTAAAGTTTTATCAACGATTTCTATTGTATTTTTGTTAGCCATTAGTATATCAATTAGATAAATATATGTTTTTCAAAACTTCACAAACTCATAAAATATCCCAAAAATAAAATTTGGTTCAAACGTAACAGTTGATGATGGCATAACATAAAAATTAGTAGGTGAATCCGCTTTATTAATGACATGGACTCATGTGACTTTTCTCTTGATTTCTCTATTCCCTTTATACATTTAGATGTACTTATATTAGTCCGTGTTTGATTGATCAATTTTGAAATTTTTTGGGCCAGATGAACTTCGTTAATATTTTTCATAGGTAGTCCTCCAACCTCAGTACAAGAAGAGAGTTACAGTGAGTTGGTGGCTAGGACATTACTTTGTTCAAACTTTGAAACGAACAAAATAATAAAAAAGGGTTGCAATGTTATCCAAACAATAACGTTCAAGTATTGATAAAAGCATATGCTATATTTTACTGTTATCATTTCTAAGCCAAACAAACAATGTAAAGATAGATGAAAATATTAAACACTTGAAGGTATACAAATTCAAATATTTCGAAATATTTTTAGAATTATGCAACATACTTTGCTAATTTACCAAAAAATAAAGAGATACAAGCAACCCTTCACATTCAAAACCCTCCCACTTGTTATAAATTCAAATAATAATTGAATAGTAGGTTATAAAACTGTTTAAATTCTAATAACTATTGAAGGATGAATTCGGAATTATACAAAATTAATGAGGGTATTATTGTCTTTTAAAAGTTTTTCCTCAATCCACACTTTTTAAATATTGTAGATAGTCTTATTGACTTGTCATGCATGTGGAGACAAGTGTTACATCATCATTTAAAATGGATACTTCAAGGTCTACTAACTTGTTCAATAGACCACGAAGTGCATAGGCCCATCTTTGACGAGTTTCTTAGAAACCTTAATGGAAGGGTTAGGCCAAAAATTATCCACCTCATCAAATATGATGAATATGTTACCCCTATGCTCTCATGTAAAATAAGTGGAAAGCAGATAGCTATGACTAAAAGAGATGAATGACAATGAGGAACGTGTTCCATTCTCTAGGGAATAAAAGAATTTGAAGCCCTCGAAAGTTTGCCATGCCAAAAATGTAGAAATTTAGTGAGGCAATTAACCATGTTGACCATTGTTGGAGACTAATTCATCCATTTGTTCACTGTGAGAACACCCAGTTATGCTCTTACTGGGAGGATCCATGATATGAGGAAGGACCTAGTGAATTTTTGCAGAGTTATTAAAGTCATTTTACCTAAGAATGGTTGAGGTGGAAAATATTCACAAAATAAAGTATTTATGGCCTTGAGATCTAGTTTATACATAACCACTTCATTTTGGAATGACATCTACAACCGAGCACCCAGGGCATATGATGACCTAGTAGATTTGATTAAGGCATCTACGGCCAGAAAATGATAAGGCATGCATAACAAAAGCACGGCCATGCAAAAAAGAGAGAGAGGCCCCAATGCCTTGCCCTCATAGAACCTTTTATTAGCGACGTAACTTTCATACAGTAAAGGTGAAATGTTATGAGTCCTAGAGGATCACATAGAGCTTTTCACCTACATCCGTGGCATGAAATTCCATTCTCCGATAAAGTTTATAGGTGTTATCGCTCTAACGGCCATGATACAGTCAATTTTACGAGTATGGAGGTGATGATAAGAGATATCATTATGGATATGGTTAGACAGTGAATGCAAGGCAACGGGCAATTAGGCTCACCCTCAATGAGGATACCTCACACAACCTCAAAATTAACGGTCAATCATGAATCCACTTTATTTGAGAGATCTCCAAAGCCTAGCCCAAATAGCTCAAGAAATCCAAGACTTATTTGAAAGATACAAACCAGCTTTGGAGATCCGTATGTGGAAGAACAAACCATAAACTCCTTACGAAACTATGCAAAAGGGGACTAAAGGCGAGTTATAAGGTACATGGAGAGAAGTCAAAGAAGAAAAAGATGTTTGAAGTTATATACTTCACAGACAATGATGAAGAAAAACAACACTAGCCTCACTATGATGACATGATTAAAAGGGTCAAAATAATGGTGAATATGAAAGAGTGCTAGTTGTCAACGAAAGTTCTGCCATCATTGTCTTTAGGTCTACATTCGACCAAATAGAGGTGGACCATCCATTTACCTCTATTTCAGAACCATTTTACGGGTTCATCAGAGAAAACATTGTGCCAAAGGGCAAAATTACCTTAGCCACCATAGTAGGAACTGCACCAAAAAATGTGCATGTGTTCCTAGAATTCTTAGTAGTGGATGGATGATCTGCCTACAATGTCCTCAGGAAGCCATCATTTAAATAATTGAAAGTTCTCATATCCATACGTGACCTCACTATAAAGTTCCCAATCGAGATGGGCATAGCAACTGTTGACGGAGACTAGAGAATGTTCCATTTGCAAAGCAATCCCTTAGCCCAAGGCTAATTGTACTATGATTGTGGATATCATGATGATAGAGGTAGAGAAAGAAGATGCATTGATCCAGGTGCTCCCAGAAACGGATATGGCGAATAAAGAAGAGGGTGTTGTGGATTATCTAGACTTACGAACCATTGAATTAGAACCCCAGATGTCCCATGTTGAGAATAGATGATATCGAAATACACTTTGCTGAAAAACAACTTGTTCGAAGAATAGGGAAGAAAATTGGAAGAGTTTCTAAAAAGAAACTTGGATGTGTTTGCCTAAAGGCACAAAGACATGACAAAACTTAATCCTAAAGTATTGGGACATGCATTAAAGATCGATCTAAAGTTCTATCCACCACAAACAAAAAAGACCCCTCAACTCCGATATGTATAACAACTTGAAAAAAATGTTGGCAAATTGGTCTCTAACAACTTCATCCAGGAAGCACACTACCCGAGCTAGAGAAAAAATTTATTCTCGTCTAGAAGCTCAATGGGGAGTGGCATGTATACATAGACTTCTCGGATCTCAACTGAGCATTCCGAAAGAATAGGTTTCATCTGCCTCGCATTGACCAGCTGATCAACACGATGGAAGGGAACGTCCTTCTATGCTTCATGGATGCTACTTAATCTATAATTATATCTACATTTATGGACCTGATGAGAAATAAACATCATTCATCACAAATCGAGGCCTATAATGCTACAAGGTCATTCCTTTGGAGTAAATGATGCTACGACCACTTACTAGAGTAGGTAAATTAGATGTTCACATATCAAATTGAGAAACGATACACGTTCAATATCCTCCGTTGTTGATACTGGATGAAGCTTAACCTACAAAAGTGTGCATTACTGGTCTCCTTTTGTAAATTTTTAGGATTTCTAGATAATGAAAGAGTAAATGAGACTAACCAAGAAAAGATCAATGTTTTCCTAAAGATGATATCTCTAAAGAAGTTAAAGGAGAGACAGAACTTAATAGTGGCCATCGGTCGCCTCATTTCAAGGTCCACTAACAAGTGTTCCCACTATTCAAGGTACTTAATGAAGAAAAGAAATTGGAGTGGACTCCAAAGTAAGAAAAGGCCTCCGGATCAAAATAAACAAATTTTTCCATGTTCTTTTGCTATCTAAGTCTATCTAAAGAGAAGCTTTACAAATTATTTAGATGTATTAACATGGGCTACAACTGTTGGGCTTCTCTAAACTAAGGGCCACAACAATTGTCAATCTTTTATATGAGCAAAGCACTGGAAGACGTCGTTACGAGGTATCTAAATATAAATAAACTGGTTGTCATCTTAATCACGGCCTCTAGGAAATTAAGTTCATATTTCTAAGCACATAACATGAAAATATTAACTAATTCCTTATGAAGGCAGGTCCTACAAAAACTCGACACCTCAGGGAGACCAATGAAATGGTCGATTGAGATTAGTTAGTTTAACATCCATTTCCAACCAAGAATTCTATCAAGAGGCCAAACAGACTTAGTTTTCGAATTCATCCACGTTCTATAGTGCCCATGGATGTAAAATATCTAAGGTCATCAAACAAAAGCAATTGAAGCTATTTGTCGACAACTCATCTAGAGAATCTAATTAGAAACAAGAATCATTATGATAAGTCCAGGGAAATATCACTTGAACTGCAAACTAAAAATTTGAATTTCAAGCTCCAAACGTAACAAAGTATGAGACACGCATAGTGGAGCTCAATTTTGCAAGAGAGATGGAGTTGAAGAAAATTCAAGTCAGTATTGATTCTCAACTCGTTGTTGAGTTAGATAATGGAAATTTTACCCCTAGGATAACATCATGGCTATGTATTTAAAGTAAGTAAAGGACTTACTATAAAAATTTAACAACTTTAAGATCCTTCAAATCTCTTATGGTAAGAACACCAATACCGATGCTTTGAACAAACTGGCATGCAACAAAGATTTCAAAATTGTTGAGTGATTCCATTTGAGTACTTAAAAAATCCATTTGTCGAGGAAAAAAAGAAGAAGCAATGATTATCAATCAACAACCTAACTGGATAATAGATCTCTTAGATTACTCGAGAAATTAGAAGCTTTCCTCCGACTCTGCTAAACCGAAGAAGCTAAAGCTTAGAATCTCTCGAGTCATGGTAAGGGATGAAATTCAATTTAGGAGAGGTTTCTCAATCCTTACTACATTGTATCGAGACAAATTAAGCCAACGACTTACTTCATGAGGCATATGCGATCTAAAGAAATCATGAAGGGAAATTTTTCATTGGCACTGAAAATTTTACAACACGGGTATTATTGGCCGACCCTGAAGAAGGACTCCTTGAACTATGGTAAAAGGTATGATAAGTCTCATAGGGTTTCCAATATACCTCGATTGTACCTGCATGAACTGATTACAAAAAGTAGACCATGGCTGTTCCAAAATAGGCATACATATCTTAGGCGCCATAGGGACGAGCTGAAGCCCAGTTTATGATGGTGGCCATCGACTATACAAAATTGGTTGAAAATGAGCATATGAACATGATTATCAAAGCTAGGAAAACCAAGTTCATATAGAAAAGCGGAGTGTGCTAGTTTGGAGTCTCCCACGTCCTAGTCTCGGACAATGGAAAGTAGTTCAACAAAATCAAAAATTGAGGAAGCTTTGTGATGACTACAGGATCCAAGAGCAATCATAAAGCCCCTATTTTCCGCAAGCGGATGGTCAAGCAAAAGCTGTTAAGAAGACCATTAGATATGCCCTTAAGAAGAAACTTGAGGCATTGAAAGGAGTCTAGGTTGATGAGATCTATAATTGTTGTGGGCCTTCTGCACCACTAGACAAATGACAACTAGAGAGATATTATTCTCTTTTACCTACGGTTCCGAAGCTATGGTGCCAACAAAAGTGGAAATTTCATCTCCTTGATGCACCATTTACAATAAAGTGTAAAATGCTACGACGAGATAAGCAACCTAGGCCTCTTTGACAAGGTCAGAGATCATTACAAATGGAAGTTAACTACTTACCTGAGGAAGATGGCTAGGTATCACAACGTGCAAGTGAAAATAAAAGTTTTTCGAGTCAATGAATTTGTGCTAAAAAGTCGTTCCAGGTGCGAAGGTAGCCCAGTACAAGTACCATTGGATCAAACTAGAAGGGTTATATTGAATTGTGTCCATAGTTCGACCCGGAACATGCCACATTGAAGATCTAGATAGGTACTTGTGATTTGTTTCCTTATATTATTTTTAATTTAAAAATAGATTTGAAAAAAGAAAAAAATTATTATTGACATAGTTTGTTTACGACCCTCTTTTCTCGGACTTAGAATTAGATATGATTAAATATAGGTAAGGTTAAAATTGTACATGAAATAATTGAACATAGTTTGTGGACTCATTTATGCTTTTTTTTTAAAAAATTTGGGACTATGATTGCAATTAAATTTTTTTTTTTTAATTTAAAGAGAATGGTATATTCGTCATTTAACGATTTTTAATTGAGAAAATGTGAAAATGACCTTTTGCTGCAATGAAATGTGAATATAATGGTGAAAATGCCAAAAAATGAAAGATAATGACGTTTTTCACAATAACAGTGAAAGGTGGAGACGTTATGTGTTAATTACTATTTAACATAATTAATTATCTTCATTAATACTATCACAATCTTCCTTATTAAACGAGGGTGGCATTTCACTTTTAATCACTGATTCTGCAATATTACCAAAGCATTTCACTCTTAAAAACACGTTGAAAAGCAAAGGGAGAAAAACAAACTCCACTCTTTTAACAAATCCCCTTGATTTGCAAGTCAAAAAAAGCCAAACCACGCGAAAAGCAACCCCCATGCACCGGCCCACTAAATTCAGCATATTTCTATACTCAAAATGTTATATATAGAGGCAGAGCAGCCAGCAGCCACCCACACCACACTCATTGCAAAAGCAATCACACCCCCTCTTCGCAAGAGATTCAGTTATACTCACTGAAATGGCATCGAACTCGACATGGACGGCCAAGCAAAACAAGCTGTTTGAGAATGCACTGGTTACTTACGACAAGGACAGCCCAGATAGGTGGCAGAATATAGCCAAAGCCGTTGGCGGCGGCAAGACGGTGGAGGAGGTGAAGTGCCACTATGAGAAGCTTGTTGAAGATATCAACCACATTGAGTCTGGAAAAATCCCTTTGCCCAATTACCCCTCAAATGCAGACACTGCCAAAGGATACAAAATCATGTGTGAGGAACAAAGGTGGGAAATCACACACAAACTGTCTCTCTCCCTCTGTGCAAACTACAAATCCATAATTTTTGCTTCTTTATGAAATCCATATGATGCTAGAAATTCGTGACATTCAAATATTGCAATATTGCTAAAGGAATATTAGGTAAATATATAAGTGCATTAATAAGATTGAACTTTTTAAGATTGAGTCACGAAGCTCATGGATCTTTAACATCAATTAGTTTCTGACGATGAAATTTTTCTTTTTATTTTCTCCCTTGCCAGGCTGAAATATTTGAAGCTTCAGTGAAGAAAATACGCGAATCAAAGCAGTAAGGATTCAAATCCATTTCCTTTGAGCACTAAGGATTCAAATCCATCTATACCAACTTTTGTGCTTCAGTTTTTCCTTTTCATATGACAATTTTATATTTCCTGCAAGTTCTCCAAGTGACTCCCTATTTGGTCATGTAGTCAAGTTGTAACAGATTATGTAAGTAATATACAAATTTGTATACAATGTTGTGTCGATATCTATCTGTAATTTGATTTTGAAAGATAAAAAAAGCGTTTCCAAAAATTAACAACTATTTAAGTTGTGAGTCCACGTGGCCATTTCCAATTGGTTTACTTTTGATTGTCTCAATTGTGCTTTCTCTCCTTCATTGTGGACCGTTGATCAGATCCAAGAGCTGTGATCTTTTGTGAGCCTGATTTACGTGTGGTTTTGACTCTTGACATCCATTCATTTTTCTGGTTTGGTGATTGAGAAAGAAAAATTAGAAGAGCTCTCGGTTTTTGGCACTCTCTTGTGTGATTCTTTTCTTTCCACAGATTGAGTGGGTGATCTTGTATAGTTCTGTGGTTTTTGCATATTGTAACAGAAGCTTGAGTCTGTATTTGGCTGTTTTGATTAGTTCATGTTCGAGTGATTTATGCGATAGAGTTTGAGGCTTTTTTGTGTTGAGTTCTAAGAGATCTTTTTCGATCTGTGACTAGAACTTGTTAAGGGTCTGATATTTGGTTGCATATGTAAACATCTCTCTCTGAAAGGTTTTCTTAGTGCTTAGTGGATTGAGCTGGTAGCTGATCCCCTAAATTAGGTCTAGTCGAACTGGGTCAACAATTTTTGGTGTTATTTTCTTTTTCTGCATCGTGTATATTCTATTCTTTATATCGATTGTGGTTGAATTTTGGTAAAAATCCCTACAGATTCTCAAATCTTCCCCGAGTTCCCGTATCAAGAAAGAATAAAAAGAATGTATCATATTAAGTTCACAGGAGAAAAAACCTATAAATCTTCAGAACTAGCGAAGAATTTATTTGAATTGGCTGACAAAAAGATTAATGATGTCTGAGGAAAAGAAAAAAAATAACAAGAAATTTCAGGCATCTAATTAAAGAATTAAAACTATAATCTATTATATTATTGAAAAAGAAACTAAAACATAATGATTGTAATAGTATAATTGTTGATTTCAAAAAAAAAAATCTAGAAGATTTCATCTAGATATTCATAAGTGTTAGATTATTATTTTTATAACTTTGAATATTGTTATTTAATAATAATACATATAGGTGCCAATATTTGCAGTTTGCATAAGGACCCCAAAATATCATGGCTGACCACGATGTGGACATGTGATTGAAAATGAGTTTGGGAAAAACAAGAGTGATGAAAA
>CADEPD010043050.1:0-15034 GCA_902829195.1 Fraxinus dipetala | reverse complement strand
AAATTTGACGAGCTGCTCGTCAAAAACGAGCAGAGCAGGCTCGGCTCGCCTAGCGAGCCGCCTGCTCGGCTCGAGCTCGGGCTCGGGCTCGTCTTTTTGACGAACCCGAGCGGCTCGCGGCTCGTGAAAACGAGCCGAGCGGCCGAGGCGACGAGCCGCTCAGCTCATTTGCCACCTCTATATGGGTACTTGCACGAAGGGAGTTCTCATTTGTTGAAGATGATTTTTCTATTTCGACTATTTACTCTCATTGGATCGCATAATTTGTATAACAAGCTTTTCTTAAAAATACGTAATTTTTACTCTAATATCATATGAAAGTAGCTTATCTTAAGGTTCAAGTTATTACATAACACAAATAGTTTGGACAATATTTTGACCTAAATGTACTTTTATAGAAATACAGTTGTCAAATGAGAACTGTATAGATGTAATTGGCCTTCTTGCCTAAGAGAGTTGCTCAAACAACACACCCCCCACCCCCCGGCGGCCATTTTTTGTTTCTTTTCTTAATGGACTAGTTTAATCCTATAGTAATAGGATTAAGAAATCTATTTTTAAATCTATTTCTTTAATTAATGAGTTATGGGAACGAGAAGTCTATTTTTACTTTTATTTTTATTTAATTAGTGAATTAATTAGTAGGGAAGAGAATGGACAGGTTAGGGTCGAGACAACCATTCATGTCCTTCGTCCTGTCGAATATTTTTACCTCCTCGTCTCGTCCCCCATACCCAATTAAGACGGTGCGGAACACGTCACATGTTCCATTTTATCAAATTAAGGCTTGTAATGGTGATGAGCTAACCCTTAGTCCTTGTTTTGGCTCTATTCTCAAAAAATATATTTATCTCTTTCTTATTTTTAATCACATTTTTTAATAAAATCACATTTCATGTAAATTCTAAACTTTTCTTTATTTTTTAAAAATGCATTCTTTAAAACATTACTATTCAAAAAACTAATTTTTCCTAAAATGCATTTTTTATGGAGCCCAAACATGTGCTTAATCTACCTTTTGCACTCTCTTTCAACCAAATTAATGATGCGAAGTATTTTATTTATTTTTATATCATTTCAAATGATGAAAATCATTATATAACTGACTTTAATGTTAAATAATTAAATTTGTTAGTGGTGTGATGAGTTGTATCAAGTTTAGCATTAGTTAATGTGACAGTTTACTGTACAATCAATTACAATTTTGCTTATTTTAATCAATTTTAGACCATGGATCTCTATTTCACGCATACTATGCAAACTGATTCACACAATGTCCAAGTGATATGTCAACGTTGGTTGATGAAAAAAAATTGTCAATAATGAAATTTCACTTAAACATTATGTACATCAAAGTGTAAACCTCGATGTTATTTGTACGTGATTAAATTATGATTTATAGAATTTACACTTGTCACAACTTCACACTAATTTTCACATTTCACATTTAATCTAACCATCAAATTCTTGTCACATCATCCATATGTCAGCAAAGGTGTCAAACTACAGTCTCTACATTCATTTCAAACCTAGCCATAAATATATCGTGCACGGACATCTATATCATCATAGTTATTAAGGCACTGTTTGTTTCAGATTTTAATCTAAGTTAAAGTCAAGCAATCAATATTAACCACATCTTTTATAGGTCTCACAGCTTTTCAACCACATATTTCAAAAACTTTTATCACAATCTATTAAAAATCTAATTTTTAATCCATACCAAACACCCACAAAATTCGGATTGAATTGAACCAATCACATTGATTAACATGAGACAATTATGAATCATGGAGTCGTAAAGTAACAATGGCACTTCATGCAAAAGGCAAACTTGGTTTTGTTGATGGATCACTCCCAATTTCACCAAAGGAGAAAGATGATGTTTCCAACTAGAACGCTGTAAGATTCTTAATTTTGTCTGACCTGAAATCCGTCCAAATATCTTGTATGCTGAAACTACATCACAAATTTGGATAGATTTGAAGGATTTTTTTTTTCTCAATCAAATGCTCCTAAAATCTATCGATTGAAAAAAAATCAATTTCTGCCATAAGCAGAAAGCATGTCTGTTTCCTTATATTTCAAACAACTTAAATCTTTATGGGACGAACTCAGTTACATTATCTTTGTCACTCCATGTATATGTGGTAACATTAAAAATATTGTTGATCAACAAAATCAAGATCGTCACATGGAGTTTTTTTAGGGACTCCATGATTGTTTTTAACCTATTCGCAATCTAATTCTCTTAATGAAGCCATTTCCTTCAATTCAGTGAATCTACAATTTGGTATGTCAAGAAGAAAAATCGCAAGAGATTCATATTCGAACAATTCCCATAGTTGATTAGACAGCGCTTTAGATATCTAAACCACCATTTCATCCTTCTGAAAAGTGCCAACATCCTTTTTGTGAATATTGTAACAAGTATGGTCATACTCTTGGTACATGCCACCAGATCCATGGCCTCACGATAAGTCGGTTAAAAAAATCAGGCACATCGCCATCTACTTTCACTATTGCTAGTCAATTGACATTTAAACAACACAACAAGCTTCTTGCACTTCTAGCCAAAGAGGAATCTAGTGGATCATCATTCCATTTGACACGTATAGCTCTTATTTGTCTATCATCTAGTTGGATTATCGATTCAATTGCTTCTAATTATATATGTACACCTCTTTCATTTTTTTCTTCATATTCGACATTCATACAAGTGTATCAGGTCAATTGCCCAATGGTTCTCAAGCGTCTATGACATACATAGGAATTGTTCACTGTTCATCATCACTTACTCTCACGAATGTATTTCACATTCTGTCTTTTAAATTCAATTTATTATCAATCTCAAGATTAGCAAAGTCAGCAAATTGTGATGTAATTTTTTCATTATTTGAATGTATATTTCAAGACCGAGTAACGTAGAAGAAGATTGGTTGAAGTAATGTTCGAATGGTCTTTTTTTTTTATTTCAATGCAAGTTTAGATTTTAATTCTTCTTTTTCTATCTAGCATTGTAATAAATTTGACATATGGCATTTTCGCATTGGTCATCCTTCTAGGTCTCATTTTGAATTCAATGTAAAAAAATCTTCAATTATTGATGTAAATAAAGATTTTATTTGTGATGTATGTCCACCCGCTAAACAATCGCGTATTTCTTTTTCTTCTCATTGCTTTGAATTAATTCGTGTGACATTTGGGGTTCTTTCTTTATATCTTTTAAAAATGGATCACTTTTTTTTTATTATTGTTGATGATTATTCAAGATGCACATTAATTTATTTATGAAACATAAATTTGAAACTTTCAATATGTTACTTTTATCAATTGTTAATTCAACGCAAAAATCGCTCGTATCAACTCTAGTAATGGGAATATTTTCCTTCCTCAACTCCAAACCATTCGTTAGATAATGATTCTAAATTTCTTTTTAAACAAATTCAATCATGGTTTCACGAAAATGGAATTATTCACCAACATAATTGCTTTGCAACCCTCTAACAAAATGGCATTGAAGAACGTAAGCATCGACATCTACTTTATATTGCTAGAGCTCTAAAATTTAAAGCAAACTCGCCTCTTTCTTTTTAGGGTGAATGTATTCTCAATGCTACCTTTCTTATTAACAAACTTCCAACTCCAATCCTTAAATATAAATAATCTCATCAAATTTTATTTGGAACTATTCCATCATATTCATCTCTTCACATTTTCGGATGTTTATATTTTGTTAAAAATATGAATAACAAAAATTTTACAAGCGGACCATGTCTCTTAATTTTGTTGGTTATCCCTATGGTCAAAAGGGATATCTCACATAAATAATTTCAAAACTTATCAAATTTATGTTTTTCGTCGATGTCATATTTCCTGGGTCAATTTTTCCATGTCATGATCTTACATCTCTATTGTTAAAACAATTCAATTACCGGTACTCCAACCAATGACGATGGAACATTTGACTACTTCACTACACTATCGATTGTTTCCACTAATATTTCTTCAAGTGATTATATCCCTCATAATCTCACTGATTATTCCAATGATTCTCAAGTTCCTATTCCAACATCTTCTCAGCTTGATAGCTCAATCAATTTTTCCTCTATTTTTCTTTATCCCACCTAAGCCATTCTAATCTCATTTTTCTAACTAATACTAGTGCGATGCACGTGTTATAATATAGTTTGACTATATAATAGCGTAGTTATGTATAGTAAGAAAAATAGTTTCTGCATCAAATGAGGCTTTAATAACAAAATATTTAGAGACATATGGATAGTAGATTGATAATATATATTGTTTAGGAAACAAAGCTAGTAACAGTGATTGTCTTATGGCCTATGAAGTGCCATTGTTAATTACTCTGATTGTCTAATAGAATCAAGACAAATGGGGATGTAGAAAATATTCATTGTAAGCGATATCTACTGCAATCTTGTGTTTGTATATATCCATCATGTCTGATGAAATTGATTGTACTGGATGCCCAAAAATGAAGCATTCGATGTATTTCAGCACAAAAATTGCACAATTTGGCATGAAATGACATAGTTTTAGATTAAATCAGTATTGTTGGCATAAAGTAAAATTATACGAGAAATTAAATATTATAGTAAACAGTAAACAAAATGGTTACCCATTGTTTGCAGAAGATAGATAAGGTATAATTTCGATCTTCATTTCCTTGTTTCTATGTTTTCTTATTTCTCGTCTGCAAGATAAGAAGTCTGAAGACATCAACAGGGATTGAACTAAAAGGAATGTTGCATTTGCATGTTTTTTCACTTCCTCTGCTGTGTGAATGTTGTGGCTACAATCATAAATTTGAAGTTTCCTTCCACGTATATCCACAAGATAAAGATACCAACTATTGTCTGGAAAGGAGCATGGAATGAGCAGATAATTGCATTTTATCCATGGAATACCAGCTACTGGCAATCTACCATTTATGTACTCTTCCAAGATAGTTAAGTCGGGTGGATTTCCACTTGCAATTCCTTGTTGTACACTTGCTTGGCACATCACTTGGCGAACACATTAATCTTTGAACGTAAAGTCGAGAATTACATATTCTTTAGAGACGAGTTTTTCCATCATGAATGAGCCATCTTAGCAGTATCAATTCCATATGAATAGTCTAACAGAATAGATAGAGTGATTAGATATGTTAAGTATAGACTGTAATTATTATTATTATTGAACTTAACTAATCGCTGCATTGATATATTGGGTTGTATCTATTATAGCATTTAACATATCTCTTCCGTAGATTTTGCTACTTTCATCTTTCCAATATGTACTGCACAACATAATATGAATTAATTTTAAATAAATGAAATGAGAAGTGTAATATTTAAGGTAATAAAGTAGAAATAGATTTCTTACTCAGATGGATTTTTGTGCACCCAATCTCAAATAGTTGTGTATCTGTCCATAAGATAATCTTCTAAAGGATAATGATTTGTGGATGATGATTCAGGCTGGTTACTATGAATTGGAGTCTCATGGATAGGAACATCCTGCTGTAGAGACCTCATAACAGCATTTATATTTGATTCCCAACCAGATAATAGTTTTCACGTGTTCTCATTCTGTTCATCAACATAAGATTTTATTGAGCTTATATTGGTATCTACATAGAATCGCATGGATTGTATGTTCTGATTTTGATCTTCTTGCCATTTCTGACGTTGTTCGAATAGATGTGTCTGGTTTTCAAGAATTGTTCGGTAGCAAGCTTCTTGTTTTTATTATTCTTCAACTATGTGTGCTTTTAAACTATCGTACAAAGTAGATACATATGATAGTACATGCTGCTTACACATGCTCAATATTTCTTCCATGTGATCCTTAGTGACATAAATTGAGACGATGGAAGCAGAACTTGATCCAACTTCAAATGAAGTATATGTTTCAGAGGTACCTAGAATAGTCGTAAGTGGGATTTGTGTGGTATGTTGTGTAATTGCTCGTTCACAATGCCGTCTAATACATCATGTTGGTTGTCTACCGATAATGAAAGAGTTATATACCATATTGTTTGTATTTCTTCTTCAGTAGGTAGCGGCACTTGAAGTATTTGGATCTGAAATATTTGAGTAATTCAATTTAAATAAAGATAAAGACAGTGCAATACATAGTACGATAAACAAATGTAACTAAATTATTAAATGTTTGTAAAAGAACTTATACCTCTTTGTAGCCAAAAATTGTCTAACAATTTTCTCAGATAAAATTTGATTTGGCTTCCACTTATGCATTCTCGGAATCTAAAACGCTTTGTATCTACGTCGTTCAAATTTATGTCCACTTTCGGGAAATGCTTCATATATCCAACACTGTAATATAATTGAAAATAAATATGAGACACGGTGAATGTATTTCTCATTATAAATAATTTAAGAAAGTGTAAAAGGATGTAATAGAGTTATCAGGAATGCCAGTAGATATCCATGTAAAGAATATTTACATTCTGTTTATTGATTTTGTTGCATCATCTGCACTTGTTCAAGATGTGATTGTTTCAATGAACTTAATAAAACAAAAGATGCCTTACGGCCCCATGGATATGCAAGAAAGTCGTGAAGATGTTCAACCATACGAAGTGTTGTGTAATTGAATTGTTGGTTTCAATATACACTCTACGAACATAACAAGTCCCAGTTTAAATTTGTCATCTTCATCTTTACATACATGAAATGCTTCAGAAAGCATTATCATAGTAATCCTTTTTGTACCGTTAAAATATTGATTTTTAAGGCGATCACTATTTGATTGGAGAATAACGTTAGTCTCATGGCAAGGTAGTCCAGTGATGAGACAAAATTCTTGCATATCGAAGCGGGCAAAATGATTATCCAATCAAACCTACACTTCATTGTTCTTACCACAATTCACGAGTCTCATTATGAATTCACGCACCAATTTGCTACTAAATTGCTCTTCTTCTGCTTTGTAAACGGTTCCATAAAGAAATTCATTGAAATTAGTACGCATCGAATAGACTTGTTGATATGTATTTATGAGTTCTATAAAATCGTTAATATACTGATGATTCTAAAATTGCGTGATGGTAGCAGAGAACCATTGATTTGGTGACAATATGTATTCTAAAGACATTTGCAATTGTTATGAAAGTATAATTAGAAACAAATAAAGAACATTAATTGCACTCACAAGAACACATATTGGTAAGCATCATGGAGCATTGCTTGTATAATGTCCTAAAACAACAGAATAAAAATGCATTCCGAAAATTTGAAGAAAATATTTAATCTGCTAGAAATTACAGATTCTTAAATTCTAACATGACATTATTAGATCAAAAACAAGAACAAAAATGAAAATTGTGCACCCTAAAACTCCAAAAATATGCTTTGTAAACTCCGTTCAGCACGAACATTTTGGTCCGAGCAGTATGGACCAAAAGGTCCGCGCTACTCGGACCTTTTAATCTGTGCTCAGACCTTTTGGTAGTCCGTGTGTGGACGAACGCAACTGATGTATTTATTTTGCGATCTAGATATTGCTACATTTCACTAATGATAGAGATTGTACAGATGAATAATCGGTTGCTTTAGTTTTCTTGAACATCGTATGCTTTGATGATTTAGAATTTGGGAAGGCAAATATGGATAAAATATTGGATGATTTACAGCTGAAATAGGATTTATATAGAACTGTAAATGCAATTTTAATTCAAAATACCTACCACATGCATTATTTCTATAACTTATTGAATTGAATGGGCCTACAGAATTAAATTTCACGAATTCATAGAAAAAATGTTGAATTTTGGCACCTGCTATTTGTCAATTATCTTGTGTACATGTACCAATTGAATGTACTGAATGTGCCAATTCAATGTAATGAATTAAGTTCAATGGACTCTAGTAACTTTGATGAATTCAAATTAAGAAATATATATGAGTTTGGTACTTTTTTGTCCACTACTAAATAACTTTGACGTCATTATAACGATAATACAATATAATTATTTAATTGTATATTTTTTGTCGGCTTAAATATGTTTTTATAACAAATTACGTTTTAACTGATAAAAAAGTTAATAACTTTTACGGAATATTATATTTATATTTCAACTTTTTCAAAATAAGTCGAAGTATAAATAATCGAATCGGTAATTGAAAAGGCAAAGAGTCCTTTTTATGGAATAATTGAATATTTTTTTTGGAATAAAGAAGAACGTTAATTTACAGTTTCAAACAAATTACAAAAGTTGATCCATACGTTTCAAAAGCTGCAGCTTGTACACCATTATAGGTAAATTAGCAGCTAAAGCATGATGAAGCTTGCTATACATTGTTGCCAAACTCAATCTTCATGAGAAACCTTTTATACAAAAGTAGTAGTTGGTAACATAATTATAAACCAAAACGACAGCGATCAGTGGTACAAAACAAAAAAAAAGTTGTCCAGAGGAGGTGGTTGTGGTAGAATCCATTTAGATGGAGATGACAAAATAAGCGAATCTAATTTTTTATGTGGTAGCATCGATGTTGTCTTGAATTAGTCGAGTTTCCCTTTTGTTGTGTCTTGATCAGACTTGAAAGTAGTAAGTTTTTTCTCGGCCTTCTCAGTCGAAGCTTGGAATAATGTTCATTTTGCAGATGGTGTGACATTTTCTTTGTTGTGCGCAGTAGAGCGTAGAACATCTTTGTCTTTCTCACTCGGTTGTTCATCAGCATTGAAGACAAATATAATTTCATACTTGTACTTAGTTGTATTTGGTTCTAGCTGTGTAACCTTGACATAAAATATGTGTTTTTGTTCAGGGTCCATTTGAATGAATTCATGAATGATTAGATCAGTTGCCTGTTGAATTTGATGATACACAATTACTATTTCCATGTATTAGCGATTAAAAGTAAAAGGATTACGGAGCGATATATGCACTTATTGATTTAGAATGTCTTATTAAACTCTCAGCACTATACTTCAATAATGTCTCAGCCGGGGTTCCAATGGCACTTGCACTTATGATTCCACTGACATCTTCTAACTGTACATTGGCGTTTGCTCTATGATAATGGAGAATAGAGTTAGTTATCAAGAAAGATTGAAATATCAGGTTCAGTAAAACATGTCTAAAAATGTTACATATTGGAAACAGATATAGTGAGTATTACCTAGGGACAGCTTTTGCGGTAGGATATTTGCAGTAAATACACGAAAAAGTTTCACCAAAATCTACGTGGCTGACTTTGTTGCAATTGCTACAAGACATGTACCAAAAAATTTGTTTTCTTGCTCTAATTGTTGCTTTAGCTTTTAACTAGAAGTATTTACACTATATATAAAACTAATATTAAGATGAAGAAATAATGATTTACATTATTTTCACAGTGAAGTTATAGAAATTACCCAAAGTAGTTGGTCTTTTATATTGTGTATCTGCGTAAATTTCTTGTGGTCTGGAGGAGATAATTTTGTTGGTGTCACTGTAACACATGGTTTGTCCAGTGCAATTTCATTGAGCTCTTCGTTGTGTACTTCAACCCTTGCATAGTGTGCATTGTGTGATTCCGTTATTAAAAAGTTAATTATCAGGAAATAATAAATATATACGATATAAATTAAAGTAAAAGATTTTTGATCCTATAATTACCACGCTCGAAATTCTGTCACTTGGTTGAATGTAGCATCTATAAAGAAGGTGCTATTTATTTTTGTCGAAAATGTGAGGCCTGCACTAATACTAAACATTAGTTGTTGATTATATAGATTCAATTAAAATGTGCAAAGTATGCTGCAGTATTTTTACTATTAAAAGACGAAACTTTCAACCGATTTGCTAAGATCACAGGTTTTTTGGCTATCTTGTCTGCTAGAAAAACACATTCTTTTTCCACATAAGTATCCCACATCGTTAACATGACAGTATGAGAGCTTTTATCAATTAGTAAAATATCTTGCACATATGTTTGATTTTCAGCTCGTGTTTGAATAAGGCGTTTTGGACACATTACAACAGCAACTGCAAGTATGTCTGTAGAAAATATTATGATAGGTAATAATATTAGTTAAAGAGGTATAAAAATGGATATGCATTGATGAAGACACAGTTATGAAAAAGTATGGAAAATACTTATATCATTATCACAATCCATATGTTTTTCGAGTTCATCAAAGGGAGTGAATGTGTATGTTGAATACAGGAATTCCATGTTGTTCTTGTTTAGTTCTTCAACTCATGTTTTTCCGGAAATTATCCATTGCACATCACCATTTGAAGCTCTATATTCCAGTTTTTTTTCTTTCACAAGAACATTTGAGATGATGTATGTTTTACTCAATAAGAGTTTATTTTCGATGGCAGTAATATTTCCGTCGTACAACGTCGTATACACTCTATTTCCCTATAGCAGTGAGAAAATAAAAATGGTAAGAACATTATATAGAATTATATAATATTGTTTAGTCAAAAAATAAGAGCATACATTATATTGGTTTATGTTTACCTTGAGATCCATTAGTATCATGTTCTGATATCTATTATTACTGTGCTTTGCTTGCTTCGAAGCCAGTCTCTGCAACAATTACCTTCGCTTGCCAATTTTTTTGATATGGACTCATTTCAGGTATGAACTTGTAGTTGATAGTCATTTTGTTAAGTCTACAAGAAAGATTAAAACATTAAAGAAAGATGTTGTGGTTACTAGAGATAATATGATGGCGAAGTAGAAATGAAGTTTCTGTTTTCTGAAGTTTGTTTTGAGGTCTTAGAAGATGGATATATATAGAAGTCTATTATGTAAAAGACATATATAGACAAAATATATTGGTAGTCATAAATTTATGAATTAGAGTTTGACATTTCAGTAGTCTATATCAGCAAATCATAGCTAATTATAGCTAGTATGTCTTTGTTAAAAAGTAAAGCAAATAGTAATGGATATCAATTCATATCAGAGTGAAAAGTGCGTTCTGACATTTTTCGCTTATTTCAAAAATGGTTGTATTTTATATGTTTAAAAATATTATTAAATAAGAAAAATATATTCATTCAAATAAGAAAAATTTTATAGGAATGATTTATTAATATTTACTGCAGAGAAGTCGTTGATGGCTCTCTTTTTTGTTTTATATGAAGAAATACAATTTTGATTTTTGTTGTTCTAGAAGATGGGTATAATGAATTGTGATAATAGGGAAAAGGTTAAAAATAATAAAAATTGGGTGCTATGAACAGTCAGAAATTAGAATTTGACGTTTCATGATAAAATTTTCAGACACTTAGTAATCAATCGCAGTAGGTAAATGAAATTGGTATGATCTAAAAGTAAAGTAAAAATATAAGTACGCACTCTTTCATTGGCTTAGATATTCATGTTTTATTTGTGCATAATTTTGAGCAAATAGATAATAAACAATATAGAAGAGGGATATAATAAAGTGATAATAGGGAAAAGGTCAAAAAATAATAATTGAGTGCAGTTAGAAATTACAATTTGACATTTGAATATGATAAGATTTTCAGGTATTTCGTAATCAATTGCAGTAGGACTTTTGGGTATTTCGTAATCAATTACAGTAGGTAAAGTAAGCAGGTATCCCGTAAAAGTAAAGCAGAAACATGATTACGCATTCTCCCATTTTCTTCGATATTCATCTTTTATTTTTGGATAACTTTGTGAAAATAGATAATAAACGAAGATTTCTCCAACGCATATACCTTATATCACTACTATAATATGCACTTAGAAAAGGCTATGAATCTGGACTTAGAAAAAGCTATGAATTTTGTATCAAAGCAAGAATTTTTTGGTAAACAACATTTCTTGTGCAAGTGTTATGAACTGTAGTATTTTTTGGTGGCTTTATCAAAATCTTAATAGATTTACTTGTTTTGGCTCTCGACAAATCAACGTACGACTGTCTATGGGAAAATACAGGTTCTGGAAGATATAGGCCAACGAAGTCTAGAGTTTGACCCTGCGATTTATTTATTGTCATTGCAAAACATGGACGGATTAGAAATTAAGTTCTTTTAAAAGAAATTGAAGTTTTATCATTTTCAAGTGGTATGAACGGAATTCTAGGTAAAAATACACGCTGCCTACGGTATTCTCCGATAGCTATTTCTGCCTCAATGACATTTTTTTGAAATCTTCGACAAATAAGTCTTGTTCCGTTGCATAGGCCTTCAGACAGATTAATATTTCTGAGTAACATAACGGAACAATTTAGCTTCAATATAAGGTCATGTGGTGGAATACTATTTGGAGTTAATGTATTTAGAAAATCTTCTTGGATACTTTGTTCGAATTTTGTCAATGGCTTCATCGAAACTATAATGTGTAAATATGTCTCCAGGAATTTCTTTTAGCAAAAAATTGTTTATATGGTCAACACATACATTTTTTAAAGTTAAAATAACTCTATTAATCATAGTATCTAAATGTTCAACATAATTTCGTATATTTGGGAAAACTACATTAATCAATTCTTTCAAAGATTTAATTTCATTCTCAAAATGTATTGTTATATTAGATGAAAGTTTAATCATTTTACATGAGTATTTTTTCTCAGTACCATTTCCTATACTTAGTAAATATTCACAGAATAATGGATCCAATTGAGCTCTCATATTTTGAACTAACGAGAAATGTGTAAAAGATGACCATAAGTATGAAGAAACTAAACTTGCTTTCATTATGTCTTCTTTATTTCCTCTTTGAACAATTGGTAAAAGTTGACGAAAATCTCCTCCTAGTATAACTACTTTTCCACCAAATGGTATATCTTTTTCTTTTATATCTCTTAACATTTTATCTAAAGCTTCTATGGCGTAACGGTTTACCATTGGTGCCTCATCCCAAATGATTTGTTTAATTATTCTGAAAAGGTGAGCAAGTGCAGATTGTTTGCTAATTGAACAAGAAACATCATTACATGTTTCAACAGGAATTTTAAACCTCGAATGCGCAGTCCTACCACCTGGTAGCAACGATGCAGCTACTCCAGGAGAAGCAGTAGCTAAAGCAATGAGATTTTTTTGATCTTATAGACGTCTATAAAGCTTTGTACAAGTACGTTTTATCTGTTCCACCAGGTTCATTAACAAAAAACAAGCCACTTTGATCAATTAAAACTCGGTCTAAAATCGTGTTATAAGCATGCCTTTGCTATTTATTCAAAGTACCATTTATATCAAAATTGTAATTTTTATCGCCATTATATCTCATTTCTTCAGAAATCATGGTAGCTAATATTTCATCTTCACCCATGCTTATATTAAATGGCACTAATTGGTAATCATTTATATTTATATTTAATGGTTCTAATGTAGAATTTATACATTGCAATGCTTTAATTTTAGCAGCACTACATGACATACCTTGTTGCATAAAATCTTCAGACATATAATTTTTAAACGTACTCCATAAAAGACGTGGATTGTTAGGACTACAAAATGTTAATATAGTAGCAAATAACCTACGCAATGAATGTGGTATTTCATAAACAATTGCTTCTGCTAAGCATAATTCACAATTATTATCTCCACTTAATAAACCGTGCAAAAGAGCTGCTTCACGAAATGTGGATGTCAATTCACTGTTTACAACTCATAGATGTTCGAAAGAAGTTGACCTCTTAATGTCATTTAATAAAACACGTAAGTAATATCTTTCACCTTCAGATGTATTAACTGTAACTATTCTACGTATTACATTTTTTTGCTTTCTAGGAGTCCAAATTTGTTCGCTTCCATCTCATACAAAATGAGAAGGAAAATCTCTGTACAAAAGTGTTCTAGCCTTTTCATTTATAATGTTGGTACGAAAAAATTCAGTTAACATCGTCCTTCGCATATAATCTTTACTAATAACTACGTGCAAATCATCAGAATCTCTATACATAATTAGTTGATGGTCTTCAAGATGCAATTGGAGCAAAATAACTGATGGAGACATTTCAGACAACAAAAATCCATAAATTCTCCACATTGCTTCAGGTGGAGAAATCCACCTAGCAGTTTGATATCTTGAAATCTCATCAGTATTGACTACTTGTTCATTGTCATTTATGGAAAATGTTATTCAATCATATCCTTTATAAACATATTTATAAAAATATTTGACAGCTTTAACAATTGAACTTAATACTACATTGATATGACAATCATATTTAGCTGTTAAATAAGGATTGTAAGGTACAACTCATTTATTATCTAACATATGTCCTCTAACCTTAACTTTTCGGCCATCATTGCGTCGTCTATACCGTGGATATGAATCTTCACCAAGTAAAGTTGTTATATTCTTTGGGATACTTATTTTTACATATTTTATTATTTTACATACAGACATTATTAGGATTTAATGTACCACATGGACCATGCAACATATGTTTTACAATAACAGAATATAAATAGGGAAAAAAAATTGGTCTGGTATTTCACAACAAATAATCTTATCAATCAAATCAATTGAAGTAACATTTGATCCTGATTTAAAAATTAAAAGAAAATGCGCATGTGGAAGACCTCTCTTTTGAAATTCAATTACATATATATATGCAGCAACATGTCCTAAAATTTGTTTTCTAAATAAATCATTTTTTAGTTCCTTCAATTCAGCTCTAAATGTTCGTGCAATCAAATCAGGTCTATTTTGTTTTTCATCATTATGCTTTAGTTCTTGATTTATTTCTAGCCAATAATGGTTACATGTTATCGTTAAAAATACATCAGATTCACCATATTTTTGAACCAATGCCATTGAATTCATATATCTTTTTCTATTATCTCTAGGTCCACCAGTAAACGACGATGGCAAAATAATCTTTCGACCAACCTTATAACCTCTACTTTCACCTATTTCAACACTATCAACGATTCCTTGATAAAATTCTGCTCCTATTTATTTTTGATTATTACGAACGTAATCTAACCTAGCAGTTTCAATTTTCACATACATATCAACAACGTATTGTTGTAAAAGTCTACCAGCATGAAGCAAAATACAATTACTTTCGAATTTGTAATTTGTAGCAGTAATACTCA
>CADEPD010042985.1:0-10350 GCA_902829195.1 Fraxinus dipetala | reverse complement strand
TCCCTCAAATCAACACAAAATAATGAGAAATTTCCCTACATCAGAAAAGTTGGTAGTACCAAGTCACCTAGATTCAAGACGGAAAGTTTCGGAGTTCCTGAGGAATGATCTGCGCCACCAGATTTGGAATGCTTTACTGAGATTGGGGCATTCAGTACCATTCTTGGAGAAACACTGGAACCAATCCATAAACAGTGTATATTGTTCGCTCAAAGGAAGAGTAAGAAGTGCTTGACCCATAGCCTCCTCCAACGCTTTCATGTCTAATCCCTTTCTGCACCTCTGTAACCAGCCAAAGTCTGATAGCATTGGTCTAAACCATACCCGAAGAATACCTAATCTTGATTCTGACCGACAATGCAATTTCCGGGTGCCCATTGCAATAAACAACATTGCAGACACGCGGCTAAGCTCGTATCTAATCATTGGAGATGCATTCTCATGAATCTCAATCAGCTTCACTTGAGCTGCCCACATATCCACTAATTCCTCGGCCATCTGGTGATCGAGCAAGATGTCGAGTAGCCAATTTATGTTGTCGACCTGCTTTGAGATGCGCTCTAACAAAGGCTTATCTTTCTCACTTTTCGTTGACTTTTCACATGGATCAGGGCCAGAGCCCTCCTCCTCAAACAGACTAACCAGTGAACTCAGACATGACTTGCAAATGGCCAATATGTCCTCCTTATTCAGATCTGGGAAATTCTTCTCGTAGACTGAGCTTTTGCACAGTAGACCTTTGACCAAAGACTTCAGCTCACTTCTAGCATTGGCATCGACACAGGTGGTTATCGACCAAACAAGTTGTTTAGCTAAAGTTTGCTGGGAATCAATGGAACCGAAACTACAGAGTCTAGCTAATATGTCTGTCGCAGTACCATCATCAAACTTAATTTTGGAGAACAAAATTCTCAGCTTTTCCTCTTCTTCCTCAGTCCAAGGCACTGCTTCAAGGTACTTCAAACATGAAGAAACACCCCTGCCAAACGTGATACCTTCTGATACCTAATAGTACAAGCAAATGAGGCAGTTAGAAATCCTGATAATAACTATATAAAGCATAATTGATAGAAACAATTGAGATATCTTTTGTGTTGAGAATTAGGAATTCCAAAAACAATTCTACTTTTATCTCGTCATACATGGATACATACACGTTACAAACAATTAGTAGAAAAAGCAAAGATAAGCATAAGTTTATAATTTTGTTTAACTACAGTTATTTGGATCTCTTGGTAACAGTGGCTCCAAGGGACGGCAGAATACATATTTTTGATACTTTATACTAATGAAGGAGATTGAATGGATCGCTGCCTCGTGATAATACTTATCTTTTTTCACATAAAGAATTTGTGGAAGGTTATGTATTTGAAGTTATCACATCATTACAGAATGCTGAACATGTTAAGGAAACACTATACTAGATCAAATAACTCCTCCTCGACTCCCACCAAAACACATAAGTAAACAAAAGAAGGTAAAAGGATAATAGGAAAGAGTCAACACCACATGGAAAGTCGAGAACTTGGAATCATAAACCATTTTTTATGAATTTAAAACACTTGCCAACCTCATAGGTGGACCAGGAGAATTATAAACCAACTTCAATGTCCACTACTGCCACGGCAAATGCAATCTTAAATGTTTCAATTGCTAGTTATAAAGATTCTATGTTTCGCGCACACCTAAAACCATAATAGCAGAATTTCTCAGTTTGGTTGTTGTACTTGTACAAGATCAAACCACCTACCGATAAAACTTGACAGTAAGAAAAGGTGAACTAAATGGATTCACATCTTCTGTAACTTTTCGGCCACCTAAAATGTCATTGCTATCCCCACTGCTGTATATTCATGAACATTCGTAAACAATTTATTATAAATCAACCCTATTAATAAGAAACCACAAGATTTCAAAATACTTCCTAATTTCTTTTGTCCCGTAATAAATACTTTTAAGAAATACAAGACCTGTCTGAGTAATAATTTCTAATCTCATAGATGACACAATAACAAGAGCAAATGTACCCTTCCCGTTGCAAACACAGACCAGAAAAAGAAACAGGGAGGAGGGAAATATGGAGATAACAAAAGCCATCAAGATCAAGAAGTGCAAATCTTTACTACATGGAAAGTTGCTCATCCGCTACATATCCTTGATACAAGATTTGTTACTAATATCATTCAATTCCCCCTGCTCGCCCACCCATTCAGAAATTTAAGCAAACCAAGTTTATCTTCAAACCCAAGAATGTGAATTTATATACATTCACACAACCCATTTTCCCTTTTATTTGTTGAATTAATTTCTATAGAAGAAACAACCTAAAAGTAATATGACATAGAAATGGTTCATCACACATATTAATAAGTAATAACAAAACCATACAAGCTGCGAACATAAAAAATTCCATAAACATATATAAATTGCATTATAACAAGAATGCAGATACTGTATCCATCAAATTCAAGAAAATAGGGATTCTTATATTTCCAACAAGAAAGACAATACCTCAAGTATATCAATAGCCCGAAAAACCCCAACCTTGAGGAGCTTCTTTTCAATATCCTCATCAAACATGAGCTCAATTGTTTCACGAAAAACATTCAAGTTCTCCACGTCAGGTACTTCAATCCTACACAGCCCACTCATATTCTTCCTATAATCAGTAATCAAATCTGCGAAAACCGTGCTGTTCTCGATCAAAACTTCCGAAATGAGCTCCAGAATCAAGGATTTCCCGTTCTTCCCCTTCAGATTCAACCTCACGTCGAAAATCCTCGAACGTCCATTATCTTTCGTGTCAATTACTGGGCTGCGTGAATCACTGGGTAGGGGCAGTTTGGGAGAATTAGGGGTTATTTGGGTCCTTTTCAGGGCGGTTTCTGAATGCGGTTTGTCCGATATGGGAGAGACCCGACCCGGAGAGAGGATCCGCCGGGCGAGGGGCAACTTCTGGGCCTGAGGGGAGTTGGGGATTGACTTGTTTGGTAAGGATATCTCAGTGTTCTTACACGAAGATGGGTATGATCGGAGAGACTGGGAACGGGAGAGGCTGGCGGCCCCCGGGTTGTCCGGACTAAGCGGTGGAGTTGTGAAGGAGCAACACCAGGACCGGTGGCTGTGCAATGGTGGCTCACGGCGGCGCTGCTGGTGGTGAGACTTAATTCGCGTGGAATTGTACATTTTAAGGAGGATTTGAAATCAGATTACATTTCATAAACTGATAAGAGATTCTTTAATTGTAACAGAAATTGGGATTCTTGAATTAATTTGGGGGATTTCACGGGGAATATTTTGTTAAGAAACAAGGACGTTGAAGAATCTGAGGAGCAGTGGCAGTGGTATTCAATAGTGGGGAGATGAGCTGGATTTCCCTTTTTTCACTTTTCCTTTTTCTCAAAAGAAACAAAATGTAACTTACTCCAAACAAAAGGGAAAAATAAATTCAAAGTATAAATTGATTAAAATGTTAAAAAGAAAATATAAATTTTACCACCCTATTGTCGTGTTTAATGGAATTTACACATTGCTTCAACTTTTAAATAATATTGGCTTGAACTTTTCCTTTAATTTACAAACGAAAAAAAAGTTGTAAAGTGAACAGATGTCACAGTTAAATATTTCAATAATCATCCAACTTAAATCATGATAACGATCTACTCAATAAATTTTAAAATAATTCACAATGCTCACTTAACTTTTTTTTTTTGCACTTCATCCATCATTTAAGTCAAATTATTCAAGTAAAATGGTTCATTATTCGCCAACTTATACTATGGTCATAGTTTACTCATCAAATTTCAAAATGCTTCTTAATGGCCACTCATATTTGAGAGTTACACACCATCCACTAAATCGTTGTTGCAATATGTCGCATGAAAATTCCACGTAGCAAGTTAGACGATTAAAAAAATTATAACTCAATCTAACCATCCAACTCTTCAAAGTCACCAAATGATAAAATCGACTTCCACAACCCCATAAGCTTCTTTAAGCCCAATTGATCGTCCCCAATTTCAGCCCCAAAAAACCTTAGCTCCAATTCACTCATCTAATCCACGTACAACTAAATTGTGTTTCGAGACGGGGCCAATTGTTGAGAAGCATGTGAGAAACTACCACTTATAAAGTCATCCCCAATTGTTGAGAAGGACGTGTGAAACTACTACTTATAAACATATTCTCCAATTGTACCATATGTCCAACGTCTCTCTAATTCCAATCTTCTATTTTGCAAGCGTGTGCTCGGCCATTTGAGCATCAAACTTTGGCA
The DNA here is from genome assembly GCA_902829195.1 of Fraxinus dipetala. Taxonomy (NCBI): domain Eukaryota; kingdom Viridiplantae; phylum Streptophyta; class Magnoliopsida; order Lamiales; family Oleaceae; genus Fraxinus; species Fraxinus dipetala. The sequence continues at coordinate 6,074 of CADEPD010042985.1, read as the reverse complement.
GCCAGTGTAACTTCTAGGCAGCGTTCGTGTTTGTTGTTCTTCATTCCTCAATATGACCGAAAATGAAGACATTTTGTTCTTCAAATAGTCAGACACATACCTACAAAATGGAAGATTGAGATTAGAGAGATATCGTACAAATGGTACAACTAAAAGATAGTGCCTTACAAGTAGCTTCCCTACATTCTTCTCAACAATCATCTCTATTTTAGAACACAATTTATTTGTGAGTGAGTGAGATGAGTGCATTGAAGACTGCGATTTTTTGTGTGTTGAAATTAATAACAAGGTATTGGGTCTCAAAAGAAGTTTATGAAACCATGTTTCACATGGCAATTTTAGTGAGTTAACGGTAGTAACTTTTCACGTTGAATTTTTGGGCAACACGTCGACAATTAATGGAACAAAATATGGTGAATGATGGTTGAAGCGCAACTCTTTAAAATAAGTGACAATTGAAACAAAAACATTGGAACTTGACGAGTAAATTGTGAGCACGGGATAAGTTGGGTGAGCCATGAAACATTTTAGTTAATTAGTTTGAGATTGACCAAGTTGTAATATTTTTAACAATCACAACTTACCATATGAAATTTCCATTTTACACATCCACAATGAAGGAAAAGAAATCTGACGAATGATAAATGTAATATGCAAACGGACAAAGTTTAGTAAGCATTGTGAAGCAGTTTGAAGTTTAGTTGGTAATTCGTGACCATGATATACGTTAGATTATTGAAACAATAAACTCCAGATATCACTCGTTTCTCAAGCTTTATGATGTCCAATCCTCTTTTAGAAGCATATTTGATATACAGCATCCAACAAATTTGGCAAGTGGAATCAGAGTGCAGTACCAAATATAAAATAGAAACCATCAAATTTGCACACTTCATTCTATGAACAAATTGATGTATACATGAACGCACTCAATGTAATTTTATACACAATACAAGCAAATGTTCTTTAACATTTAACCCAGGCACGTAAAAAAGAATCAAAGCTTGATGTCTCAAAGGTTGACTAAAGACATCCAGGAGCAGAAGGCAAACTGCACCTTGTACTAATATCCGAGCTTTTTCTTTCTGAAGAATGCAGGAAGAAGCGATTATCAAGTTTTTTGCAACTCAGTGACCATAGAAACTCAAACACGTTAATCAAAGTCCCAATAGGCATCTAGTATATCTTCCATCTTCACTTTCAAATCATTCTGTACAGCAAAAATAATTTCTCGAGTCTCTTTCAAATAAGGAAATCCCACTCCAGCCAGTAGATCATCTTAAAGAAGGAAGATGAGTAAAACAAAAGTTATCTCCTCCTGAGGTGAATTTTCCTCCTATAATAACATTTTCCTGATCGAATAACAGATTCCTCACTCCGACAGTAACTGGCAACAAAATTGTTATCATCAAACCACACACATCTGGGAGATCCTTAAATTCTTTCTAATCAGAGTTCAGGATCATACAATGGTTTGCCAAGTCAACTATCATCTAGGGTCAACCAGTAATTCAATCTATCCTCATAATATCCCATTTAATACCCTCTGATAGTAATCATATTGCCGTGTTCGCCAAGCGTCCAAGCTGCTGCTAATCAGAGAAAGCACCAAGGACACGCATTGCTGTAGAAACCAACCAACTCCCATGAAGGACAATCAAGAAAAAAATTAAAAAAAAAAAAAAAGAAAGATGAATTATTATATCAAACCTCTTCTGTCAAAGAAAGATGAAATCGTTTCCTCAAGTTCTGTATTGTCCGTGGACCACCCTTAAAACAAGGGAAACCAGAATCCTGATACAAGCGAAGAAGCACTAAGATTGTGTTCATACTAAAATCAAGTAAAGAAATTTCTGTTAGATCTCGTGTACAGAGCATTTTGGAGGGGCAAAACGCCAACATGGCAGAAAATGTGTGGACCTTTCTCAGCAAAACACGCATCAATTTGAGCCAGGTTTTACTAATTAAACAACAAATAACTGGTTAAACCTTCAAATTTCACACTGTTCATTAATTGCAAAATAAATTTCACCCCATATACTTCAAATGAGTGAATTCAACTAAAATGAGAAGCCAAAACTTCTCTCAAGAAACTTAGGTTCCGCTGCAAAAATCAGTTTTATACTCTAGGCTTGATGAAATCAAATATTTTGAAATTATATCAGATTCTTCAGTTAATAAATTATCACTGATACAAACGAGATCTCCAAATAAAAGATGTAGTAAAAAGGATCAACACCTGTAGAGGACTTCTTAATAAACTGTTTTTTATTATTAGATTCAGCATATCCAAAATGGAAATGCTAGAAACACTATCAAAAAGACCACCAGAATCTTGATGCAATGAATCAGAAGCAGCCAAAATAGTTTATTATAAAGAATTTATTATAAATTCTTTAGCTTATAAGTATGGGATATGGTTTTGTTAAGTTCAATTGGGTCAGGTTGAATTATGCTAATCCTTGCATTAAACCATAACACTTTCCACAACATGAGAACTAGCTGAAGTGAGTCCTCCACTCTCCACTTCCTCTTCGCCCAAGAAATAGAATCAAACCCTTTACTCTCCTCTTTTTTTTTTTATATATATTTTAACAACCAATATGGAACCTCTCATTTCTGTTTCCTCTTTTCTAAAAATGCAAAACTGACCTAGCTGTACAACTAAACAACTAAAAGAATATTGTAAATTGCCCGTAAAGCATCTTTCATACAGAGTTAAGTTCCAGAAACTGCCTGCCAGCTTCCCCTCAACTTAGATACATGCCAGTCCCAAGGGGGAATTTTACTTCATTAAAGTGCATGCAGCTGATCCATGAGCATGTATTACAGATGATCAGTCACTAAAATTGCGGGCAAACTTATTTTTCCAACTATCCAAAGAAATCACACAGAGCGCCCCGACTTGGATCAAAGATTGTTGTGTGGCCAAAGTAGCTCAGTAATGGTGTTTCCACATTTCATGAATTGAATCACACAATCTCATAGTGCTGCTTAATATCCCCCCTGTTTTCATCTTACAACCTCTTGAGATCTCCAAAATAGAGGTCGGAAAGTTTTGGAACTCTCTAGTAAGCCATCTCTCATTTCTTGTCAAGGAGGATAACATAGTGGTGTTCTTCGCGAATCACTTACACGCTATGGCTTCAACACAGTTCACAGAACTGAATTTGTGGATAGACATAATACATTAGATTGTTTCTAATTATTAAGTGGATTTTGCACAATTTACTCTCTTGGAGCAATTTGAGGACTGCAGATCCTCTATTCTGTACATGCTCATGAAATTTTAAGCATCAGAGAGACAGAGAGAGAAAAGAAAGCAAGGTCTCTATATCAGAAAACAGCCTTTGAGGTTTCGATACATAAGTTTTTTCTTTCTAAATAAGAACGGGTCGGTTAAAAGAGAGACTTTTTCCCCAAAAGCAGTTACTTCTGCCACCATTAGATAAACTCAACCACATTATGCTAAGAATGTAAAGAACTACAAAACATTAAACCTTTAGTTTTCTTTACCAACAAGTAATATGAGTCACTTGTCTAACCCACAATATCAAGGTCTATACTTCCTTTAGTGAAATTAACTCACAACTTAGAACCTAAGATTTATGGGACAGTGGTTAAAGCAACAGCAGAACCACTATTTTCCAACTCCAATCTTTATATCCTAGTTGCTCTTCTACTAGGAAATCGAATTTAAACATCTTTAAATGAATTGAACAGTCAACAGAAGGAAAAGACGTGAAAGTCACAAATATTCTAACATCTTACCTGCAACATCTCAACAAGAAGAATTATGCGTTCTGCATGTTTACGACAAGTTAGGAAACCTTGAATGCATAACACCTGAAATCACAGGGTAAATGTCAGAGGAATGAACACCAGCAATATGAGAATAAACTTAAAGTCAAGACTTCCCAGAAGTTAAGGGTAGTAAAATCTAAATATCCACCTTAAAATAATCAAAAAACTCGCTTGGAACTCCCTCGGCATCAGAGTCCATCACCTAACACAAAGCCAAAAGTAGGTATACTACGGAAATGAAAAATAAAAAATTGCAGCGGTGGACACATGCTGATTCTAATAATGATGCACTATTAGCTCTGCCTAGCATAAGTCGTACTGCCTTACCTCAAGAAGTTCTCGGGTTAATTTAAATGGTGCACTTTCAAAATTTACACCACCGGGTGAATTAGAAAGCATGAAGCCAAAGTCAATGTGTATGATATGACCTTCTTCATCCAACAAGAGGTTTCCATTGTGCCTATCCTTCACCTAAAGGCGAGAGGCATCTTAGATAAAGCAACATGTGGAGAATGTAAAAATTGCAAGACTGAGATATAAATTAGTTTAAAATTCCATAATGCTCAAATTGTATTGAAAACACCGCAGCCAAGGAACTGCCGGAGCAAGATAATTCAGAATACATTTCAGTTAATAGGTTCTGCTGGATGCTTTTTCATACAAGAAGAAAATTCTCCCAAATACCCTCACCTGCAATATAAATGATAACTTGAAGTCACCCATGAAAAATGCTAGGAATCCAAAGAGAGAAGAGTTCACCTGTAAAAGGTAGCAAACTAAAGAGTACCCAGCCATGCTTTCCACGAAGTTTCTCTGCAAGGATGATTCACACAACTAAAAACCCAATGTTCATTCAAGAGACAATGCACCATAAACTTAAGCTTTTATGAAAAAAGAATATTAACTGTAAAGAACAAGACAAAATAGTTGAGGTGTAGCTAATGGACAATATGTTAATTAGAAAGTGAAAAGGTGTCAGATCCAAACATTTGGCCAACAATGTAGAAGAAACGCTATCAACAGAAACCAGCTCAAAACAATCTAATTTCTAGCATAAAAACAAGTCATATTATCTTCTGAATCTAGATTTTACTATATTATCCAAGGCCAGACCAGACCGAGAGTTGGAAGCCAGAGAACCAGATACAAGTCTGGGCCAAGTTGTTAAATTGGACCGGTTTGCAGTAAATTGGTCTAATTTCTACAGGTTAGAGAGCCTACGACCAAGTTTCATAAAACAAGATCGGATAGAAAAAATTAATCCCCATCCTTCAAGCAAATTCTGAATCTAGTGCCTGTTAGTTACCTTTTCAGCTTCTTTAAACACCTTACCGCTGCACTACTGTAAATAGTTGTAATAGGTTCAACTAGGAAATAAATAATACATAACTTCAACTATCGTATACAGAAAAAATAAGGAACTAAACTAAGTGAAATAAGGAACTAAACTAAGTGTTTATTATTATATTACTCTAACTTATTGCAAGTCCTTATTATTTTCATCTAAAGAAGTTCAAAAGAATTTTGTTGCCACATATTGGGTGTGAAATTAAGATTTGACTAGTCATGTAGAAATTTTAAAATAAACTGTTTATTAAAATCTCTGTTGATGGGTATTATGTGCTATGAAAGTGATAATATGAAAAGTGAATTTTTGTAGTGTGTGTGGTTAAAATGTAGGGAAAAGTCATGGCGAGGCATGAAAAAGACTTTTTTGGAGAACGTGTAGTTGAAAATGCGTATTTTAACTAAGATAAACTTAATTGCTTTAGTGCATAACAGGTAGTGTACCTTAAATTTTGATCTTATCATTATAGTGACCTAGTAATTGAACTAGTGAGCCAGATAAACCAATGACGTAGCGACCCAATGCCTTGACCACATCAATGGTAGGAGTATCCGAAAAATTTTTATTCTCAATTAGACAAACATCACCTTTGACTTCTTCATGATTAGGTACTAACTGAGGACATGAGGTCCTTGATTGCAGCTTGACCAAAATGTCTTCCAACCTCAAGCTGATAAGTATTGTCAGCTTCTATGTTATTGGAATATAAAAGATTCTAATTCTCAACTTGCACGTGCTTCTCTATTGCGGTATCATGATAATTAGCACCTTGTTGCTCCTTATATCCCATTGGGATGGGTTTTTGATTGGAGGAAGTCAAGTATTTCTAGGTTTATGCACCACGTGTTCTTTGTGTTCTGGTCCTAATTGCTCATCATCCATCAAAAGCATGTGGGAATATTTTTTTTTTTGAAAAGTAATC